>CAUYON010122833.1:0-19149 GCA_963573935.1 Arctocebus calabarensis | reverse complement strand
TGTTCTAGGCTCGGTGCCAGTGGCTCAGCGGACTAAGGCGCCAGCCACGTACATCTGAGCTGGCAGGTTCGAATCCAGCCCCAGGGCTCGCCAAACAACAATGATGGCTGCAATCAAAAAATGGCTGGGCATTGTGGCGGGCGCCTGTAGTCCCAGTTAGTTGGGAGGCAGAGGCAAGAGACTCGCTTGAGCCCAGGAATTGGAGGTTGCTGTGAGCTGTGATGCCACAGCACTCTATCCAGGGTGACAGCTTGAGGCTCTGTCTCAAAAAAAAAAAAACAAGGGCACTGTGGCTTGCTAAAAGCTATTTTTTATTGTCTTAGGGGAAACAAGATCATAGCAGGAAAAAAAAGAAATTTTAACTGGATAGCACATATTTATATAATCTATTAGTAATGTTTTCTTTAAAAGATTACAGTTTTCTTATTTTAAAAGTATTGAAAAAACTTCTTAGAGATAAAAATATGCAGAAAAAAGCATTTTCTATTATCCTGTCATAGAAGAGATAATCATTAAGTTACTATAGATCCTTCCAAAGTGTCATCATTTTAAATATATATTTTGTAAACATAAGTTGTATAAGTCTTATATGAACCATTTCTTTTTTATTCAAAATATCCTTAATAATATTCTCATTAAATATCATTTTTAATGACTGTATGGTAATCCATAATTTGCACTAATCACTTCCATAGAGTTGAACATTTCACTTGTCCTTTTTTTCTTTTCCTTTCTAAACTGTAATATGAAGGAGATGGCATATCACACACAGCATTTTTATATACATTGTCTGATTAGTCTTTATTGATATTGACAGACTACTGGCAAAGTAGCTAGGTAGAAAAAAACATATTTAAAACTTCTAACACAAGTTACACCAAATTAAAACATATTGCAAATTTCTTACTATATGATGGCATAGTAAGTGAATTTCCCAGTGCAGTTATGTATATATGTGCCTCTGCAGCGTATCCAGGTTATACTTTGAAAGGAAGTCCTTTCCCCTTAATTTCTCTCTCCTCAACATCGTCACTAAGGTTTCATAGCAGGTGGCATACCCGAGAAAGGAAAACACTCTACTCCCCCTTTGTTTACTAGTCATGTGTCTTTGCAAAAGTCACTTACACTCCCAATTATTCCTTCAACCAATGAGGATGGTGGTGGTGATAGCAACTATTCCACTGCATTGTCATGGAGAATAATGCAATTCTCAAGCTCCTGTTAACTGTGCAGACATATGCCAGACACTGGATGAAAATTGGCTTCCGCTATTCTGGTCCCCAAACAAACAGCTTCCCAAGAAGGCATAGAAACAGCTAGTGAACATGGGAGGAGAATGATGCTGGCAGATAACACTGCTGAGCCCTGAAACAACACTATCTCATCAAACCCCACAGCAATCACTGCAGAGAGCCACTGCCATCCTCCCTATTTTCTGACCCAACTGAGCCTTGAAGATGAGTAAGGTTCTCACAGTCACACAGCTACTCAACATTGGGGTTAGAATTTGAACACAATTCTCCCTGCACTCGGACTCTGATATTTTCTATGTTTTGCTGTATCTTATAAAAAGTAGGTACATAAGAAGACAACCTGGTGGTCACAGAAAAGCCCATGACTGGTCTTTGAGGGGTGAGGGGCCTTTCTTCAGTTTGGTGACCTTACCTGGTAGATTTGGGAATCAGCTGTGTAGCTGTGACTTTTCCTACTTTTGGAATACTTGCTTCACTACCATGCTATAGGGGCTGCTGACATGGGCAACTATAGGGGTTCCTGGCTTTGTGGTTCATCACCCCAAACTCATCTGCTGTGTTACCTCCATGACTGATCCCCACCTCCTTCAGGGTGAACTGGTAGAGAAGGGAGAAACTCCAAAGCCAGAACATGTCCTGGCCCAAGTAGTTAGTAAGAAATTCACCTACGCCAGGCATGGTGGCTCACATCTGTAATCCTACCACTCTGGGAGGCAAAGGTGGGTGGATTGCCTAAGCTTAGGAGTTTGAGACCAGCTTGAGCAAGAACAAGACCCTGTCTCTACTAAAAATAGTAAAACTAGCCAGGCAGCATGGCAGGTGCCTGTAGTTCCAGCTACTCCGGAGGCTGAGGCAGGAGGATTGCTTAAGCCCAAGAGTTGGAAGTTGTTGTGAGCTTGACAACGTAGCAGTCTATCCAGGGCAACAAAGTGAGACTCTGTCGGAAGAAAGGAAGGAAAGGAAGAAAGAAATTAATTCACCTTTTACTGCCCTCTCCTTATAGCTTGTTGGTTGGGGTATTATTGACATTAGTGGGAATGAAGCACAAAGGCACTTGTTATGAAGACAAACACACCAGATATGAAGACTGATGGGCAGTAGACACACAGCACTGGGCTCATCTCACAACCGAGCGAGCAGCACTGGGGCTCAGCTTCCCCATTCTCTCCCTGCAGGCTCTTAACTCAGTCTTCTCAGCTCTCTCTCAAGCAGCCCAGAGTTGGCTTAGGTGTGCCCTAATGTTTTTCTTCATATCATGATTCTAAATTTTAGAAGTGGGATAAAAATAGGATTCTACTATGGAAATTGACTTAATAAGTGGCATTAGGTCTGCTCACTTCACAGTTCTAAAATGGAAATAATAGAATGATACCTGTAAATGTGACAAGTGTTTTCAGGTACATTTCAATTTGTAGACTTTTTTGGAAAAATGGAGAAGGAGATCTCCTGACAATGCACAATTTTTTGTATGTTTGATGTTAGAGAAGAGAAAAATATTTTATGAATCAATCTCAGAAAGTTTTAATAAATGAAGTAAAAATTGAGTTTGAGAGGTTTTGTCTGTTTGGGTCCTGTCATTCAGTTTACCATATAGATGAGGGCTTCTGGCAGAAGAAATGTGCCAAGACATGCGGTCACTCTTTTGTTTTTTGAGATTCTACTCCAAGTCATGGGAAGGCAGGTGATCAACACATGTAGGGTCCTGGCTTCCCAGGGCACACAAACTTCAACATTGATCAGAATCACCTGGAGGTCAAGAATGAGGCATGATTAAGTTGCCTTTCCAGTAAGTTCCCAGAAGATGCTGCATGCTTAGAGAACCACGGTTCCCCGGAAGTGATAGATCAAAAACACCAAAGTAAACAAAGAAGTAAAATACCTTGAACATAATTATCTCTGAAGGATGTAAATAAGGAGCTGAGATAGAAAATAGAGGGGAGACATCCTTTTTAGATAGGTGTCTGGTCTCTGACAGGTGATGGTTAAGCTAACACAGTGGTTCTCAACTCAAGCCGCATATTGGGATCACTGGAACAGCTCATAAAATATGCCTGTTCTCAGGCACCCAAAACCAGTGAAATGGAAACACTGAGATGGAGCCCAGTGAGGGCTGAGAATTGCTGCACAAAATAGTTAAGAATGAGCATGGGAAAAATGGAGGGTCAAGAACATTTTCTACTGAGAAACCGGCAAGTGCAAAAGAAATGAAGCAAAAGAGGGCCCAGATCTCAAAGAAGACCAAGATGGCAGGGGAATGTGCAAGAGAAGGGGATCCAGGAAGGGGTGGTTTTCAGGAACAAACAGCGTGGCCACGCAGGTGCAGGATATGGAGGGCTACCATTTTGGTTGCTATAACACAATGCCTTAGACTGAGTAGCTTATAAACAACAGAAATTTCTTTCTCACCATTTTGGAGACTGCAAAGTCCAAGATCAGGATACCAGTATGGCCATGTTCCAGTGAGGGCCCTCTTGTAGGTGGCACACTGCTGACTTCTCATTGCATCCTCAGAGGGTGGAAGGGGCTAACAAGCTCCTCCCACTTGTTTGATAAAGACTATTATCCCATTTGTGAGGGCAGAGGCCCAAAGGCCCCACTCCTAATACCATCACCTTGGAGGATAGGATTATGGACTTGGGGGGTAACAAGCAGTGACCATGGAAGTTGATCTGATCTTCATTCACCACAGCAGCTACTGGAGATTGGTAAGCAAAGGAGCGGGTGCCTTTACCTGATCGCACGTTGATGGAGGGGCTACTTCTGGAGTGACATGAATCCTCTCCAGTTAGCCTTCATCCTGGCTTGAAACTTAAATATTGGCTATTCCTCCTTTACCCTCCAAACTTTGGCCCCCCAATTTGAGTACAGCCAAATGAGAAAAAAAGTACTGGCTGTCTCTGGTTACGATGAGATAGTTCTGTAGGTTTGTTCTGAAGTTGAATTTGTATGTAAGTTGGAACAGGTGCATTTACCTGTTATTTGTACTAGCCTCCTTTCGAAAGTGTGGGTTGTATGTAAGTCAGATGTTTGTAACTCGGGGACTTCCTGTATAGAGTTTCTGAGGGGAATGGGCCCTGGGACACACAAATAACTTGAGGGGTTACAATGGAGGTCTAATTGGGAGCTGGTGTCCCACGGGAACCAGAGATTCCGGAAACTGAGCTAGAAGGTTCTCTGTAAGGGTTAGGGCTCCAACCAACTTCCTGCAAGCAGAGATGATTCTGTTCCCTATGTAAGCTACAGAGTGTCAATCATAGTCCTAAATATATACATATGCCAAAATATAAATCCATTCACCTCCACATGCTGTGCCCCGTCCATAGCCCTTTACATTCTTCCTTTCTATAAAAGGGGCCACCTGCTTTCTGCAGCAGGATCTAGCCCATCATATTAAAAAAAATATCCTGTGCTACAACAGGCAAATGTTATGCCAAGGAGATGTTCAAATTCTAGGTGATATCTTTCATTCACATAATATCAGTGCATATAGGAGCACGTGTTAGAACACACCAAAACCATGGCACCTCTGTCCTTGAAGTGGATGGGTGTGGGACTTCAGTTCTCCATTTGATAACTTCTATCACTACTTCCCCAATTCTTGGTCATATACTCCACCTTCTCTTTCTTTCCTCTCCTTCTCTTTTAACATTCTAGAATATTATGAAAGAAATATTATAACAAATGCTCACACACCCACCACACACACTTAATGCATATTACCATCTTGATATCTATTTAAAAAATTAAAAAAGAAATAGTTCAAGTTTTCTATCTGCTCTTTTCTCTTCCCATGCCCCTCCTAGGATAAACATTCTTTTGCCTAGAGGGTAAGTGAATCTTCAAGTTTATCAAATCTTAGTGAATTGCTTTTTAAAGTCATTTAGCCATTTACTTCCCACCAGCCTTTTGTAAGAGTTGCCATTTCTCTCCATCATTTCTAAAACTTGGTATCGTCTGATCTTTTGATAGAATTTTGACAATTTGTTATGTGTAAAACTGTAATTCATTGTTGTTTTAATTTTTATTTTCTTGACCACAACTGAGATGGAAGAAGTTTTCGTAAGTTTATTGACCATTCCAATAGCCTCTTCTTTTTGATTGTCTCCTCCCGTTCTTTTTCCCTTTTTTTTGTTTTTTTGTTTTTTTCAGTTTGGGGGGGCTGAGTTCAAACACACCACCTCTGGCATATGGGGCTGATGCCTACTCTTTTGAGCCACAGGTGTCGTCCTTTTTTCCATTGTTTTTTTTCATGGATTATCTTTTCATGTTGATTTACAGGAAAGCTTATGTATTCCAGGCATTAATCCTGTGTCAGTTACATCCATTGCAATTTTAGTCTTCTGGTCTATAGCTTTTTTTTTTTTTTTTGAGAAAAAGTCTCACCTTGTTGCCCCTGGTAGAGTGCCGGGGCATCATAGCTAACAATAACGTCAAACTGTTGGGCTCAAGTCATTCTCTTGCCTCAGCCTTCCAAGTAACTGGGACTACAGGAGCCCTTCACAGCATCCGGACATTTTTAGAGAAGGTCTCTTGTTCTTGCTCAGGCTGATCTAGAACTCAACCAATCCACCCTCCTCAGCCTCCCAGAGTGCTAGGCTTACAGGCGTGAGCCACCATATGGCTTTTTTTTGTTTGTTTTATCTTTACTTTTGGTGCCTATTTTTTTGCAGAAGTTTTAAATCTTAATACTGTAAAATTTTAAAATAAAATCTTTTATTATTTCTGCTTTTGCTGTTAAAGAAGTTATTTCCTACCCTTAAATATTAAAGCTATTTTCCTAAATTTTCCTCGAAAAAATGTTTTAAAGAGTTGGTTTTCATGTTTAGGTCTTTAATCACCAGGATTTTATTTATATTTTTGATTAGAGCAGGTATCTCATATTTTCCCATATGGACACCTACTTGTTGCAAGACTATTTCTTTTACCCTGCTCTTTCCCCCATCACTTTCTATGCCTCCTTTGTCACATGTCCTTTTCCCATCCATGTGGGACTCTGCTTCTAGGCATCTGACTCTGTTGCACGGACCACTATATTTCATAACATTTCATACTTATCATTATTTCTTACATTTTTCTTTTCTGCTCTGGATTCACATATCTTCTTGTAAAAGTACATACAACTCTTGCTTATTGTCTAACATTGCTATAATTATTCAATATTTCTATTATTATCCCCCAAACACAACAAAGATCTTAAAATGGTATAACTACCCATTGAATGCAATCTTCCAACCCTATTTCTGATGATTGTTTGTTTCTCTTTACCACACATTCTTGCCTAGTATCTGCTTATTTTTATTGCAAATACTCTTATATTCTTCTTGGGATATTATTCTACTTTTTAAATTCTCGGTGAATCCAAAATTCTTAAAGTTATTTCCAGATTGCTTTGTTGTTTAATTTAATTTGAAGTAAACCCATATTTCAACTGTTGATTTTGGGGTGTTCTGTTTCTTTTTAATCAATTTCTTCCTAAGCCTTGGAATTTTGCGTTATGGAGAAACTTTGAGAAGGCTTGTTGATTGGCTGGTTAGTTTTTTCTTTCCACCTGCCTTCACACATTCTCTCTGGTGCGTCTCTACTAATACTACTTCTTCCTGAGGCTGGCAGCCCAGAACCAGCTCTATATTGCCAGGTGGGTGATCCAGGCCCATAGATCTATTGGCAATGTAGCATATTCATTAGTAAGTCCACTGGCATCTTGGTCTAGGTGCTGGCTCTGGAGAGGTGTTCAGTTTAGGGTTTCTCAACCTCAGCACCTACGCATGTTGTGGTATGTTTGGCAGCATCTCTGGTGTCCACCAACTAGATATGAAGGAGCACCTCCTCCCGCCCCATTGTGACAATCTAAAACATTTTCAGATATTATCAAATGGCCCCTGGTAGAGGTGGAGGGAGCAAAATCTCCCCTAGTTGAGAACCACTGTTCTATCCCAATGCAATTTTAGCAGTAGATCAATTACTCTCCTTTCGTGATGCGTGGGTGGGAAAGGCATGTCACTCTCTACCCTTGGTGTCCCAGATCTGAGACCCCAGCTCAGATCTTCAGGTTATGCCACAGGAGCTGAACTAACAGTCGTTCCAAACTCTGAACCAACATCTGCCTCCTCGGTCTTCTAATCTCACTCCCTATGTTTCTGTGCTGTTCCTGAAATAGAAAAGCTTGACTTCTTTTTCAGTGTAGCTATCATTAAAGTCTTCTCATTTCATATCCAATCTCTCACTGACTTGTGTTCAGTCAGTGAGAGCCACAAAGCTTCGGTTTACTGCCCAGAAGTTGACCCCTCTTCTCCATCTCTTTTCCCTCACCTCCCTTCCCTCCATACTCTTCCTTCCTTTCTTCTCCTTTCATCTTTGATCAGTGGTAAATGAACAAAGTAGGGGAAATGTGTCATGGTTGATGAGATAATCCTAGAATTAATGCAGTTCCTTCTAGCTTTCTATCACCACCCTTCACCCCTACTCCAATTTATTCAGACGGTTGTTCTCAAAATGTGCTCACTAACCAGCAGCATCAACCTCATCTGGGAACTTCATAGAAATTCTTGGGCTCTGCTCAATACCTGCTGAATAAAGTGTTCTGGAGGTGGGGCCCAGTCATCTGTATTAAAAAGCCCTCCGGGTGATTCTCATGCATCCTACAGTGTGAGATCCTTTGTCCTGAGACATATCTAAAGGGGCTTTGGATCAATGGTTCTCAGCCTGGCTAGACATTTGAACCACCTGTTAAATTTTAAAATACACAGCTCCCCCCAGAGGTTTTGAATCAGCTGGCCTGGTAGCACAGGACTTTTTTTTTTTTTTAACTCCTCAAATGATTCAAACATCCAGTCAATGTTTGCTTTGGTTATTCATTGACTGCTTAGCCCATTTTAGTCATCCCTTATGCCAGTATTTCTGGAATTCTAAGTGGAAATTGGTAAACTTTTAGTGAATAAAACTTAAAATGATCTGTTCTACAGCCAGCCTTCCTGGGTTTCAATTTCAGTTTCATTCATTGTCAGCTGTGTGACTTTGAATAATTTATCCTCTCCATGCCTCAGTTTCTCTGTATGTAAAAGGAATAGATCACTATACCTACCTAGTAAAGTTATTAGAAGGATTTCATGGGTTTATATATGAGTATCTTTGATCCCTATTACATGGCAAAAGATATACAAAATTTTTCTAAAATATTTTGCAAGTAAAATATGGAGAAATTCTGCAAAACAAAGCTAAATCAAAATAAGTGTCTTGGGAACAAGAATTTTAAGAGATGTTTAAAAATATCTTTTCATATTGGGATATTTTTCTTTATAAAACCTACTTTTTTTTCAAAATGCTATATGCTTTGAAAAACATTGGTAATTGTTTTCATAAAAATTTTCAGAATTTCCTATGTGCCTTTTAAAACTAACTAATGGAATTGCAAGGCCAGAGTTCAAAAACACTATTCTATACTTAGATTTAGCTACAAAAACTGGTAAACTAACAATGAATTCAATACTTACATGTAAGTTGCAGCAGAGATTAGAAGACATGGAGTTAGAATAAACAACTGCTGAATGTATCTGTGACAGACATTTAGATGAAAGAATTTGAATGAAATATAGCAAAAACCCTTTCATAGACATTTAGGAAGCTAAATTTACATGAATACATTTTGATTTGTCAATGTATGCCAATAACCCAAAAGAACTACTTGTAATTTTATTCATTACGACTCTGAAAGATAAGCAGTTGAGTTTATTTTATCACAAGAAGACATTCATCCGAGAGACACTAATTTTATCACATTTACCCACAACAGCATGAGACAGCATGTCAGGGTTGGGTGGAGCTTTGTCAATAGGCCATAGTGACCCAACACAATAGGGCTGAAACATAACACTGTTCAAGTTAGCCACCTAAGTCTGCAGGGTGGGGAGGGGAAGTTTTTAAACAATTTGCTAATTATAAAGCAAACAAAGAAAAAAAACCACCTGTTAAATTTTAAAATACACAGCTCACCCCTAGGGTGGAATGATAACTTGTAAATTCTAACCAAAGTCCTTCTGTAGTTACCAAGCTTGCCTAGTACAGGTGGTTTCCATTCTCAGATGTAAAACTTAGCCAACCTGAGCGAATATTTTTGAATTTGATAAGCAAGTCAAGGAGAGAGGAAGGGAGTTGACAGAAAGGGGACAGAATAACCATGTCTTGATGGCTACATAGACATGAAAACCCATATATAATATCTCATACACCTTGACTCTTTGCTATCCCTATTTTCTTCACTTTTCTACCCTTCCACATAGTAAATCTTTCCATTTAGTTTGTAAGCCACTTCCCCATACACACAAAAAATGTGGGCGGCCAGCACATTCCTGGGAAATGATGCTAGACCTACCTTTTGATCAGTGAGAAAATTGGTTTCTCTTTTCCTTGAGCTAATTACAGACAGAGAGTCAATCCAGACATGGGGAAATAATGTTTTCTTGGACTTAGAACTTAGAAAAACTGAAAACCATATCTTTGCATTTGTAATTTCTTATCAGTGTTACTATTTTAAAATTGTTATGATCTGTATTTAACTGAATGGCTACAAAGCCTGCATTCATAGACACTTGCAAATAAAGATTACAGTGCACACTGTGTTAGCTATACCTCTCCCTCTAATTTAAAATATTTTGGTCCTTATGAGTGTTAAAATTCTGATGAGCACTGAATTTCTTGAATGTTGATATTGCAGTATTGCAAATCATGCAAATCATCTTATCTTTAGGAGAAACAAGATAATATTGTAATTCCCAATCCTCATTAAAAACTCTTGTTTGCTTCCTTCAATGTTCTCTTGGTCTTCTTTGACTAGATGGACCATTCAGCAGACAGAATTTAAAAATACTGTGAGCTGTGCAAGTAGTCACAAAATCCACCTTAGGCAGAAGCATGCTGAATGGTCGTTATCAATAGCAGATAATAGACTGGTGTCCCCGAACCCATAAACTCTCGCCAATCAGCCTCGTGCAGTAGTGGTGTCTGTCAGGTAGGGGAAATTAGAACTAAATCACAAGCGGAGCCACCATCAATTTAGTCCTACTAAATGTTCTAATCGTGTTAGTCAATCTGAGAGAATTATTTTATTTTGTATGATCATATAAAAAATAAAATAAAGGCTCGGTGCCTGTGGCTCAACGGGCTAAGGCGCCAGCCACATACACCTGAGCTGGTGGGTTCCAATCCAGCCCGGGGCCCGCCAAACAACAATGACGGCTGCAACCAAAAAATGTCCGGTCGTTGTGGCAGGTGCCTGTAGTCCCAGCCACTTGGGAGGCGGAGGCAAGAGACTTGCTTAAGCCCAGGAATTGGAGGTTGCTGTGAGCTGTGATGCCACAGCACTCTATCCAGGGTGACAGCTTGAGGATCTGTCTCAGAAAAAAATAAAATAAAATAAAATAAAATAAAAATATAAAAGACAAACAAAATATATTAATAAAAATAAAAGGATTTGTTCTGAAAAATTTGGATTTAGTCAAAAGGCCTCACTACAGGCATAGAAGGCCACATGTGGTGTTAAGGTTGGAGGTTTCCTACCTGGACCAGCTGTTATTGTAAAGATGCTGTACACTTAGTGTATGTGCACAGAAAAACACTATGGTTCCTGAATTATTAATTTAATTAATTATAAATTATCCTTATGAGGAGACTTGGATGCCAGTTTATAAGTACAAAACACAGTAAGTCAGGTTGTCTGCAACCCAGGGACTGCTTGTTCAGCCAAATGTCCACATTGTCTAATCTAGGTTAAGATATGTTGATGTTCTCTTTTATTTCAACTTCAACTTTTGTATATACTTGAAATATTTTATAATAAAATGTGATGAATAGTTTGTGTGAAATAGACTGAGCAACTGGGACTAGGAAGTATAGTACAATAAGTTATTTTCTACATTTTCTATATTCTTTTCCAGGGCATTTATACAGCCTCCCTTATCCACTAAATGAAATAAATCTTTTCCTTTTAAATATAAATAGGTTTCTCCTCTTAGAAAAATGAGCTGCATGTAATGATAAACTTTTCCCAAAATACAGAAATATGTAGAGAAAGGAAGAATCCCACTATCTGAAGAAAGCCACTGTTAACTTTCTAGTAAACAATACAGAATGTCAGATTTCACCATATCTGCCTCCGACAGCCGTGTTTATGCCGCTTCTCCACCTTCTCTGTTAGACCAGGTCTGACCCTTCCTTTAATGCTTAGCTCCAAGTTACTTCTTTCATGAAAACGTCCACTTTTCACTCTTAGCTATTCTTGTCAGTGCCTTGAAATTCCCATCAAGCACCATTAATAGTCAGATGCATTTTCTGCCCAATTATTTTGCAACTCACGTCCCACCATGCCATCTTCATACCTCAGGTCACCATATGTGTTTGCTGTTGGGCTCTTAATTTTACTGATCTGCCTAAGGCAAAACCACGCCTCTACCTTAATAAGTAACCACACAGTTTAAAACCAAGTCCTCCCTCCAGGTGGAAAGGAGGATATCTCTGTCAATCCATCTCTGTTAATTTAGGGAAACAGTAATATCATATGTGTAACACATGGAATTCTTATTTCAGAAAATATAAGCCACCCTCAACTCATGCCATTTTCACTTGGATTTTGTCATTGCCACTTGCCAAGGCTCATAGTGAATGATAGAGAGGTTCGGTCTCGGAAGAGCTATGGAGATCCCCGGTGGGGATTGGCGGTGTTTATGTACACTGTTATTTCACTGACATAAAACCAGGACTTGGGTCTCTAAAACACGAAAAGAGGTACTCTTACTCATATTTGAGAGGACTCTTTACTACATCTACTTCAAGGAGTTTCTAAGAGTTTGCTTTTTTACATTGTCAATTTTACACAGAGTTTCTTGATTTTATAAACGTATTTATTCCCGTTACAAACTCTTTTCAGCAAATCTCAAAGACCCGATAATCTGGGCAGTAAAAAGTACACTTTTCTGCATGGATAGAAAAAAAGATTGTTTTTATCTACCTCCTATAAATCAAGTCCTGAGCTACATTAAAGTTTAAATCACTTTTCAAGCTTTGTATTTTAGAAAATAAGGAATATAATAACAATAGCTAACATTCTACTATTTTCTCTGTGCCAGATACTGCTATAACTATTTTGGAAAATATCAATTCATTCCATTCTTACAGCAAATCTGAAAAATATACTACTTTTACTCCATTTTGTGAATCTGGAACCAAGGGGGAGAGAAGTTAAGCAGTTAGTAAAAAAAAAGATCTAAACCACACTCCTGGCTTTAGAGCCTACACCTAAACTATTCCATTTTTCTAGTTCTCTGGGGTAAAAGAAATGGCACTCATGTCGTCTAGCAGTAGAATGCAAGGACACTCAATGTTTCATCAACTAAATCAGAGTCTGCCTCTATCTCTCTATGTGCATGTTATTAGGTTAGTGCCAGATTCTTAGTTAACTGTGCTATTGATACTACGACCCCTTCTCCTAAGACATGTTTTGACATGTTTTTAAAACATTGGGATGAACTTACACTGATTGATTTTTGCTTCCTGTTCCCTCATACACAAGAGATTAGGTGTGTGTGCGTATGTGTTATCCAAAATATATTAAAAGAAATTTGAAAAGAAAAACATCCTCAACCACAACTATTTCCCTTATATCACAAGACCATTCAATCTTTATCTCTAAGAATATACATTGTACGAGATTATCACAGCATGCTTTCACTCCAGTTAATCCTAAACGTTCGTCATTGTTGCTATACACTGTTGATCATCCTTCTAGGGACTGCAACACATTCTGCACTAAGCTTTCCCTTTAAGTGGTTTATAGGGTGGTTTTGTAAAATTATAAGATGTTCAGAAATGTATGTTCCTCACATTTTCATGCTCTACATTAAGCATTTCCTTCAGGATCAAACACTAGCTCTTACTCCCTCAAGAAACAGCCTTGTAAATCACAAACCTCTTTAAGCCTCTTTTTGTCATTTTTTCCATGTTTTAAAACAAAATTTGAAAATAACACATCGCCCAAGGTTTGTGTGAAATACATTCACCCACAAGGCATGTGAAATATTTTCCTAATATAAACCTCTTCAGAGGTTGCTATAAATTATTTGAAATGCTTACATTGAAGTGATGACTAATCTTTTGCCCATTAAACTGCAAAATGGAACACTCACAAATCACATGACGCTTTCTCAGAGCTACTAATACTTAGTTTCTTTATTAAGGTAGTTTCAGAATAAAACATTCTTATGTATCAAGAGTTGTTATTGTGGAAACTTAAGAATTATTTGTCTTAAGAAGTCCATCATTTTTCTTTTTACTTATCCTGAAATCAGAACACCATATCATTTTTAAAGGTTTTCAACACACTTCCCAATACTCATGACATGAAGCTCACCCAAGAAATGTCCAGAGCTTACCCCAAGGTGATAAGAAAAGATCTCACCTGCCTTCCAACCCAAAATAGGGTGATTTACTGGAGCGCATAATTTATAAGTTGAGATTCAAAGCATCCTAATTATCTCCCTGCTTCCCAATAATCCTATCACTTAATAACAAGAGAAAAAAATCAAGAACATGATGTTTAACTGTCTTTTTTTTTCCTTTTTTTTTTTGTCTTTTTTAGTTTTTTTCGTTTAACTGTATTTTTAAAAGGAAATTTCAGACAGTTTGGTTGTGATTTTTTGTCTTGTTTTCTTGTACAAAATTTTTTCTGGGTGAGGTCCAAAAATGCTTCCTAGTTGCCATACCTAATTGAATCTTTTTAATCTTCTCAAGGGCATTTTGACAGGTATTCCTTGATTTCTGCAGTACCATTCTTCCCTGACCCTCCTCCCTCTACAGGTGGCAATTCTTTCTTAGGCCCCCTTGAGTTACACCTTCCAATTTGGTGGCACGCAGGCACTCTCCCTCTCCTGCCCTCTTGGGCACCCAAGACTTCCGCTACTAACCCTTGCAGATGGGATGACTCAGATGTCTGGCACCTCAACTACCATTTGCTACAAAATGAAGTCATCATCTTCCTCCAGATCTGCTTCTGGTATGTTCTGTAACTTCTTGCAGCTACCATCTTCTACGTCATTTTACATTTGTGCGCTCTGACACCCAACTTAAAAGCACATGTGTACACATTGCCTTCTCTCAACAATATTCAACAGCTATGTCCAGTCAGGCTTTTGTCCTTAGGGACTGGACTATTACAGTCTTGCATCTCAGACTCCTGAAATCCATTCTCACTCTGCCAGTAGAATGATTTTTCTAGGCATTCATTCAATTATGTAACTTTCTGGCCTAAACCCTTCAGCTGGCTCCTCTTGGCCTACAGCAGGGGTCAACAAACTATGGCCTGCGGGCAAACCCAGCTTGTGGTCAGTTGTCAGAGACAGAGTGTTAGCGGGGCACAGCCACACTCGTAGTGTATTGTCCATCTGCCCGCAGGCTACCACAGTGTCCTTCTAGCAAAGACCATGTGGTCCAAGAGCCAGAGATATTTCCTATCTGCCCTTTACGGAAAAAGTTAGCTGACATCTGGCCTAGTAGGTAAAGTCATAACTTCACGATATGTCACAGCCTCTGTCCCCAGGCTTAGCTCTTGCTGATCACAGTCCTAGAAGCTTACACTCCCTCGGCACTTGGCTATGATCAGCTTCCTGGCGCTGGCGGAGACAAATGTCTGTGATGACTGAGAGGTCGTGTGTGTCTGTACAGCCCCCTGCCACATGTCGCCACTGAGCACATAAAACATGGCTCTTGCAACTGAAGAACTGAATTTATTATTTTATTTAATTTTAATTAACGTAAATGTAAACTTAAATTCGTCACTTGTGCTTAGTGGCTACCACCTTGCAGAGTGCTGTACTAGATTGTTTTTATTCATTCTAGAATACCTTATCTGGGAAATACTTATATTCCAACAGTTAACTTAAGGTCTCTTTTTCTAAAATGGCTTTTTAACTCCCAAGCACTGACGCCCTCAAAGAACTTCTCAGAAGTATGTCTGAGAAGTTATGCTGCCCCTGGAAAAAGAGAGGGGAACATGGCTGAGAGGGAAAGTATTACAAAAGTCTTGGTCTGAAAAAATTTTCTTTTAACTTATTTTTCTTTTTTTGTTGCTGCTACCCAGCCCCCCGATCAATGACCCAGAGGCAGCACGGCAGACAGAATGATTGATGGCTGACGCTCGCTCAGGCAGTTCAGGGGCTGAAGCTTGCTCAGGCATTTCAGCAATTTTATTTCTTCCAATAAGGCTTATATAGGCACATAACTTAATCAACAAGCACGTGACTTAATCTTATGACTTAATCAATAAACACACGACTTAAACCCGACCCCAGGCTTTTTACCGCCTGGTACTTACAGATGTATGGATAAATTGGACTAACTGATAACCACTTATTATGTAAAACTATCCTTATTGGCTAAAGGTTTCACTGGCTTAACTGATAACTACTTTACCAAGGTTATTCTTATACTAAGTAATAATCCTCTAACCGACCATTTGGAGGCAGTTAATCCTCTTAAGGGAGTAGCCTAGAAAATCCCAGGATTTTTCCTTTGTAACTCACAAAAGACTTTAAACTTGCCTTCACAAAATGGGAGACTGATGTGCCTTACAAGGGCACAGTTGACTGTGCCCCTACATTTTTTCTTTTGAGACAGAGTTTCACTATGTTGCCCTCAGTAGAGTGCTGTGGTGTCACAGTTCTTAGCAACCTCAAACTCTTGACCTTAAGCGATTCTCCGGCCTCAGCCTCCCATGTAGCTGAGACTACAGGTGCCCACCACAATGCCCAACTATTTCTTTGTTGTAGTTGTCATTGTTGTTTTACAGGCCTGGGCTGGGTTCCAACCCCCCAGCCCTGATGTATGTGGCTGGCATCCTAGCCGATGAGCTATGGGGACCGAGCCTCTTTTAAGTTATTAATGTAAGTTTACAAGAGATTTATACTTTCTATAACAAATTCTCTGAACAAATGGGAATGAGTAGATGCCCTCCAGCAAAAAAGAGAAGCCTGAACTGTAGTGGGAAGAGTTGAAAGGCGTGAAAAACCAAAGTCTCTTTTCCAATGCTCTCCCTATTTAAATAAGGTAGCTCTTCACTGGGCAGGGTCTGTGTCACATGTATCATTGTGGATGGTGCCCTTCGGGCTGTTCAGGGCACATTCAACACAGCCTCACCTGGTCCTGTGCCCGCTGTGGGCCACCCTTAGAAGTGAGGAGAAGGAACTAGGGAGAGCCCCACCCACTCCCAGCCTGCACCTCACTTCCCTCCCTTTTCCCCACCTGTCCGCCACTCTCAGTTTTGAGGAAAGGCAGAGGAGGTGGAGGGATGAAAACATACAGCAAGGGAAGGTGAGGGAATAAGCTGACTTGAGCACATGCAGCTTCAGCTGGGGGTGGAACTGAAGCTTCTGTCCCCTCCAGCTTGCCCCTTTCCCAGACTCAGAAGCCCTGGAGACCCTGGTGTGGCGATGCCTCCTTTAGAGTGAGCCGCTTATCCCCAGGTCTCTGTGAGTCAGCCGGTGCCTGAGAAGGCACAGTGGCATGAGCAGAAATACTCAGTGTGTTCCCCCACACAGCTGAATGCTTAGCTGTGGTGTTTGGTGAAACCTCATCAATTGTGCTTAATGCAATGGTACATTTTAAAACTATTATGAGTAGAGTATAAATGTCTTAGCACAACTAATAAGTAAGTGAGGTGATGGTTATGTTAACAAATTCCATGTGAGCTTTCCACGTGGTATATCAAATCAGCAGGTTGTACCCCATAAATGCATTAATGTACACACTTAGGATTTTATTAAATAAAAAAATAAATAAAGCTTAACTGGGGAAGGCAAGAGGTAAACACAAACGTGAAGGCCCACCTGTTACCCTCTTGGGGTTTCTATGAGCTTATTAATCTTTCCAACTATGCTCCGTAACTTTTGTAGCCTCTGTACTCATTGGGGGCTCTCATGGAGATCACGTCCAGACAACTTTGGTGGCTCAGGACTTCTTTTTGCTTTCCATGCGCCTGCAGTAACAATTCCATGTTTCATGACAGATACCTTATGTTCCTTGCCAGCTTTTCTCTCACATGAGAGCTGCTCTTTATTCATAGGTAGCAAACAAATCGATCTTACTATAATGAAATATTTTCGTCTTTGCAATTTACCACTGGGGGATTGTTTTTTTTTTTTTTCTTCTTTTGCCCCAAGAGTGAATTTTTAGGCAAGGCCCAAAGGAATAAAGTAAAAATTCACCTAACAAAAGGTAAAACCTTTTCTTTTTTCTTCTCAGGCTTCCATGAAACTTATGCTCATAGTAGTTTTATACACACACACTCTCACACATACATACCATGTGCATGATGTATGTAACGTATATGTACACATACATGTGCTCCTTTATATGCAGGACTTCACAATATATATTTTTAATTATAAAATACATACAACGAAATTTATCATCTTAACCATTTTTAAGTGTATGTTTCAGTGACATACATTCACATGGTTGTGTTCACTGTTTATTTTGATCTTCTTAGTTTATGGTCAGCAAATCATTCTGATTCTTGATTGCAATAGCCAATGCATTAGCTGTTTCTCCAGCATTTGTTTGATTTGTAGATATCACATTGCTTCCATATCTTTGTCTAAGATTAGATGGAAATATGTCATAGAACAGACCTAAAAAGAAAGGGGACAGAGACAGATTCATGTCAGTCCATAACACACATTCTCTGGGTGGTACTTTAGCCAAATGCAATTGACTGTATTTCATTATCAATGTGGATAATCTCTTCCTCTAAGAATCCT
This sequence comes from Arctocebus calabarensis, assembly GCA_963573935.1. NCBI lineage: Eukaryota > Metazoa > Chordata > Mammalia > Primates > Lorisidae > Arctocebus > Arctocebus calabarensis. The sequence continues at coordinate 1,097 of CAUYON010122833.1, read as the reverse complement.
CTCATCTTTGTTCCAATTTTGTTTTTCCCCAATTTTTTATTTGCACAAATATTTTATATTCATAGCAACTGAAATATTCAAAACAAAATTCTCCAAGGCAGTCCTTTTCCTACCTGTGCCATCACTAGTACCACCCAGCTTGTCTGGAAGAACGAGAGGACTATAGTTATTTTAACTCTTTTCTTCCCTTCTTTCCTGATATCCAGTCTGTCACAAAGCACCTTAGTTCAGTAACTAGCAGAACTTTTCATGTCACATCCTGCACAGATAATATTTGGTTGATTGGTAATCCGGATCCAATGCATCTGGAAGTATTTGTGTATGGGGTTAGACTATTCCCCACAGCTCCCAGGCCTTAGTGGATCTCAACTCATCCATGACACCAGCCAGCAAGCTCAAATTTCGTCTTCAACATGTGTCTTGTACTTGCACTTCTATTTCAGATTCTGCACTTACTATCTTCACCAAGACCATTATCTTATATTTGGATTATTATAACAGCATCCTAACTTCCTTCCTTGCCTGTATCTTTTTAAGACTACCTTTTGTGGTGCCACTGGTTTATCTCTCTAACCACTATTTTTGGCAGGAGCCTACAATTGTTTCTGATTAGCTACGAGAGTCAAAACCAAATTCTTTTGTCAGGATTTCAAGAAAAAGATTTTGTGGGCTCATCTTACTTGTTAAACTTGTTTCCTACTATTTCCTCCAACAACTTCCATTCAGATTGAATTCACTTCTTCACTGCCTACCACCACTATCATCACATTTCTTATATTTGCTATGCTTCCAGAAGATCTCAGAGTAGTAGTTCATATTCATGGCTACTGGAGTAATTTTGTTAGACCCTGTGGCCATTTCAACAGCAACTTTGCATTAGCTAATTTATCCCCATTTTGTAGATAATAAAGTTGAAACTCAAGTACCTTGACAAGAGGACAAATTTTTTTTTTTTTTTTTTGAGACAGAGCCTCAAGCTGTCACCCTGGATAGAGTGCCGTGGCATCACAGCTCACAGCAACCTCCAATTCCTGGGCTCAAGCGAGTCTCTTGCCTCTGCCTCCCAAGTAGTTGGGACTACAGGCGCCCGCCACAAT
>CAUYON010122830.1:0-33432 GCA_963573935.1 Arctocebus calabarensis | reverse complement strand
AGGAGCAGTACAGGGAGGAAGGGTGAGTCTGTGACACAGCAGGAGCAGTACACGGGAGGAAGGGTGAGTCTGTGACACAGCAGGAGCAGTACACGGGAGGAAGGGTGAGTCTGTGACACAGCAGGAGCAGTACACGGGAGGAAGGGTGAGTCTGTGACACAGCAGGAGCAGTACACGGAGGAAGAGTAAATCTGTGACACAACAGGAGCAAAATACGTGGGACATCTCTATTTGCCATGTAAAGATCCTTTTTCTCGTGCCTTGCCTGTTGCTCAGGCCTCCAGCTCCTAAGGTAGTGCGTGAGTGAGAGGGATCTGCCTCGAGAGGCTGTGGGGGAGGCCGAGAATGGCTGCAAAAGACGTCAACTCTCCAATTTTGGAACTTGAATTTCACCTTATAGAGTGACAAGGACATTGCAGCTGTGATTAGGTTGAAAAGCTTGCGATGGGGAGGTAATCCTCAGTTACCCCAGTGGCCCCTCAGAGCCATCACAAGTGTCCTTATTAGAGGGAGGCAGAGGGAGAAAGATCTGACTGCAGAGAGACGGTGACGTGAGGCCAGAAGCCAGTGCTGTGCGCTCATGTCACGGAAGAAGGGCAGTCCCTAGGAGCTAAACAGGGCCACATGAAGGCCCCTTCTTTCACAGGCTCTGGAGGGAGAACGGTCTTTCGCAGTCTTGATTCAGCTACCCGAAGTTGAGCTCTTTCTGTAAGAGAAGGAATTTATACTGTTCAAGCCAAGGGCGTCCAACCTATGGCCCACAAGCCACATGCTGATTCTGTGAGGACTTTTTGCTTCTCTGCTGTGTCAGATATCAAAACAAGATTGCACGTTGGAAGGCGCCTATGGCTCAAAGGAGTCGGGCACCAGCCCCATATGCCGGAGGTGGTGGGTTCAAACCCAGCCCCGCCATAAACTGCAAAAGAAAGAAAAGATTGCAAGGACCTTTTTTTTTTTCCTGCTAATCAGCTTTGTGTTTGTGTGGTTAATGTGCGGCCCAGGACAACTCTTATTCTGCAAACAGCAGCTAAGAATAAAAAGTTTGGGCACCCCAGTTGACACCTCCATGCTTGTGGTAATCTGTTCCGGCAGCCCTAAGGAAGGGATCCACGCCCAGCCAGCTCCTAGGCTGCTGCACTGGGCGCTCCGCTCTGCGTCTCCGGCTCTGAACTTGTCTTTGAAATGCTAGTGAAACTGCAAAGTTTCAAAGACAGTCCAGGGGAACTGGGTCTTTCCCAAGCAGCCTGTTTTTATGTCTTGGCCAGAAGAAATGGAGAAGGATGGAGGAGAGAAGTGTGTTTTGGGCGGGTGGGGGGAGAGAGAGAAAAAAATATGCAAAAGCATGAAACTACTTCCTGTTGCTAAAAAAAAAAAAAAAATCCCTGGCTGGGCTTTGATGAAAGTTAACAGCCCTCAGCTGCTCTGGCTCCTGCACTGCCTTAGCATTTTTCCTTCTGGATACGCACTTCTGCATTTCTTTCTGGGAGAGTACAGGGCTTTAACATGGGGACGCAGTGGCAGCGGGCCCACAGCTCCTCGATTCTGACCCTGGAGGAGCAGGCCAAGCGTTCCTTCCTCACCGCCGCCCGCCCCCCAGCCCCCACCCCGGATCCCAGCCGCTCCTCCTCTGCGCTGTGCCACGTTTCTGGATTGGTGTCCTGTGTTGTTCTGCTTTCCCCTGGGAGACTCACTGATGGCAGCAGTAGGAGTAAAGGAGAAACCAAGAATTACAAAGGAAAACAAAACAAACCGAGAAACAGGGAAAGACAGAAATAAAGAAGAAAATCACACTTGTCGAAACAGGGCTAAATACACGTGGCGATGCCTGCGTGTTTTGGAGATCCATAGAAAATTTAGAGTAGAACCAAGAAAAAAATTTTCTTTAGAAGGGGCAACATGGGGAGAAAATGTTTTTTATAAATTTGACGACCATGCTATTAGCTAGATGGGTGGGGATTTGGTGAAAAAGACGAAAAGTAGTATGTTGCTGAAAAGATGTTAATTTATAGTGGTTAAATGATGCCTGGGGATTGCAGCTGGATGACTCACAGGAGATAACAACCTACAAATATGGGAGAACATAAACAGTCGTGAAGGGAATGATACCAACTGGTACGAATGGGAGAGAGGGATGAAATTCAAATGGAAAACCTCACAGTAGTCTGTGAAGAGGCGTTCCTGATGCTGAGGCTTCTGGGATTCAGCTTCTAGGGAGGTGATGGACATCTAGGATAGGCCTAGAGTAGGATTTTGTGGGCGGAAGAGCCTTTGGGATGATTTAAATCACCCTTTAATTTTACAGATAAGGGAGGTAAGGCCCAGATAAATTAAGTCCTTGCTCAAGAAGCAAGTTAACTAGAGCTGGGGCTGGAAGATTCTGGATCTCTTAACTCTCAGGCTAGTGTAGTTTTGGAAAGACCGAGCAGTGAAATTGAAATGACTTTGCAACTTGTCTGTCTTGGAGGGGGAAGTTCTAGAACCCTAACGTGGGCTAGACGATCTATCTGGCCCCATTGGGGAGGCCTTGCCATTTGTACGGGGTCTATGACCCTGGACTTGGTTCTTTTCTTTTTCTTTCTTCCTTTCTTTCTTTCTTTTTTTTTTTTTTTTGTAAGACAGAGTCTCACTCTGTCACCCTGGGTAGAGTGCCCTGGCATCATCATCACTCACAGCAATCTCAAACTCCTGGGTTCCAGCAATCCTCTTGCCTCAGCCTCCCAAGTAGCTGGGACAATAGGCACCTGCCACAATACCTGGCTAGTTTTTCTGTTTTTGGTAGAGGCAGGGTCTGGCTCTTACTCAGGCTGGTCTTGAACTCCTGAGCTCAGGTGGTCCTCCTGCCTTGGTCTCCCAAAGTGCTAGGATTACAGGTGTGAACCACTATACCTGACTTTGACTTGGTTCTTTACAAGGCAATTGGTTGTTTGGTTTCGCTAAGAAGTGGCCAAATTTGGTTATTGAATCCAGCAGAACCCAAGAAGCTGTTGTTTCCAGTATGGTTAAACTTTAACCATAAAAGGAAGACCAATTCCTTTCCATGTAGAAGATTGGTAGTGAAGGTGTGCAAAGACAGGGCAACCTGCTGAGCCCTACCCTAATTACTCTTATGTCTGGAAACCAGTTACTCAAAGTCTGTGGGCCTCAGATACTGCCCTGGTCCATAAGCAGAGTGACATCTGCCAAGGGAAGTAAATGTTCCTCACAGGGCTTTGGCGAGGCTGAGAGAGATACCAGATGCACAAGTTCTTTGAAGATCCAGCACCATGAAAACACAAGGCTGTATAAGCATTCTCCTGAGATTTGAGGCTGGTGGTACTCTCTAGACATTCTGGTATAGCCACTGCGGTATTTCAAAGTGTGACAGGCCTGAAGCCTTTTTCCTGGAGGGCTGTAAAAGTGTGAAGATTAAAAAAAAAGATCTTTTACTTTTGAAGATAGCAATATTGTAGGCTTTTATTTTTGGTAGGCTGGTTAACAGTGTTTCACTGTTATCTAATTTTAGCTGTGTCTTTATGCAAGTATAATAAACACAACCTGAATTTAGACTACTGGTGAGCTAAGGGTTAATTATTCCCAAGGCACAGAGACCGTTGTTTTAGCAAATTGTTATTGAGCGGGCTTGCTTCCAAAGTTACTCATGCCAAGTTATGCAGAAGCATTTGCTACATGAAGTCAAGGCTGTTTACATAACATTATAGTGCTTTTTCACATTCAGTGTGGCTTTACAACATACAGCAAAATGTATGATCTTGTTATTGACCGTGGGACACTATTTAGTACAGTCATCCTTTGTTTATTCAGGGGTTCATTATTGCGTCCTAGTCTCAGCCAGTTCTTCTCTTCTCATTCCACCTTTCCGTATGTCTGGCTTGGTAGCCCCTTTCCCAGAGTTCTGGGCAGGTGTCTAAAGAATAGATACAGTTTTGTCCGATGGTTGTGCCCCTCCAACAAAAGCTTCAGTGAGGAAAGACTTGGAAGGGTTAATTAAGTGGGCATTTTCAAGCTTAATCAGGCTGTAAGGGTCAGCTTTTTTTGGCCTCGGTATGCAGAGCTAATTGGGATGTAACTATAGCTACAATTTGGCAGACTTCATTTTCTGGAACATGAGTTATACCAGCATATTAATTTTTCCCTCCCTCCCTCCCTCTCTTCCTTCCTTCCTTCCTCTCTCTCTCTCTTTCTTTCCCTCCCTTCCTTCCTCCCTCCTTCCCTCCCTTCCTTCCTTTGCTCACTTTGTTGCCCTCAGTAGAGTGCTGTGGTGTCACAGCTCACAGCAACCTCAAACTCTTGGGCTTAAGAAATTCTCTTGCCTCAGCCTCCTGAGTAGCTGGGACTACAGGCACCTGCCACAACACCTGGCTATTTTTAGAGACAGGGTCTTGCTCTGGCTCAGGCTGGTCTCAAACCTGTGAGCTCAGGCAATCCACCTGCCTTAGCCTCCCAGAGTGCTAGGATTACAGGCATAAGCCACCTCACCCGGCCTAATTTTTATTTTCTGTACATAGAAGAGGTCATGTGTTACAGTGATATTTGTTGACTAATTTCCCAGTTACTGTTTTCTTTAAAAATATTAGTTGTGCTCTAGAATGCTTTATTTTTTATAATTTTTTTATTTTTATGAGAAATCGTCCTTGGAATACTTGGAGAAGGAAAGAGAGTGCGCACCACCCTGGACGTCCCAGGCTCTCCCTCCCGAGCCCGCTGTGCCCCCACGCTGGGCTGTGGGCACTAGACTGGCTTTGTTTCATTGACTGGCCACAGTGGGTTCTCTCATGTTATTTTTGGAACATGATCAGATAGAATGATAAATGTCTGAAGCTGGAATGATGAAGGAGCAAGAGATACAGGCTTCAGCCTGTGAAGATCACGGGTGGTTTTAAGGGTTTACAGTGAGCAACTGTGGGCAGCTGGAAACATTTGTTGTTTGAGTTTGACAAACAAAGCTTTGACAAAATCACTTACCTGGGGTTCAAGGAGAAAAAGATCTGAAAACTCACAAACTGTGAAACAGTACAAAAAAAAGTAAAAAGAGGAATGCTCTATGAAATAGAACTCAAGGTTGTCACAAAAGCTAAGTGGAAGAGTTCTAAGGGAACTACAGACAACTTTAGGGTCAGAGCCCCAAAAGGGGAATCGGATGCTTTTCCCTTTCAGGTCAGAAGTGAGAGCATCTTTGAAACATGTCCTTGCACAGTTTTTGTTCATTCACAATTTCATGGGCCTCTTTCCAGCAATAGCTTCACACGAGCCAGGCATTAACTTTTTTTCCCTTTTCTTCCTTGAAAAATAGTTTTGGATTAGTTGTGTTATATTTTTAGCAATGTGACCCACACAGCCCTGGGTATGTTGACGCAGCCTGAACAATATATACTGAGTAAGGCCCAGCCCTGCCCTTGAATAGCCCCGCCTCACTACCTTCACCGTCCCCTCCTACCAGGGCTATCCTCCTTCCCAAGAGATAAACTTTGGCAACTTTGAATCAATGGTTGTGGTTAAATCGCTGAGCTGCTTCTTGCCAAGAAGTTTAAAGAAACTGAATGTCTAAATGCATAGAGGACCACTTAGGCTTCTGAACAATCTCAGCACATATATGCTTAGCCAGGTAACCAGAAAGGAAGGTACCTTCTGGGGTACATGGTGAGTTTCTGTTTTCAGTGCCAAGGGATTGAAAGAGTTTCCCAAGAGGATATTGAACCCTCTTTGGGAAGCTGCCTAAATAAATGGGTGGATGCCTAACTTCTTGTTTGTTGCTTGGGCTGGAGGGGGAGCAGGCTGCCTGTGTCTCTTCTGGGACTCTTTCTAGAAGCTCAGCATCTTCACTGGCTTTGGAGAAGGTATAGACTTGAAGCCATCTACCTCCAGCAACTAGGAAGGCTCCAGGCACCCCCCTCACCACTGCCCTTGGGAAGGCTGACACCAGCAGAGTTTACCCGGTGGGAATGCTAGGAATTTCCATCATTTCCTGTGGGGAATGACTAAACAAGCCCATTGAGAGGCTGTCCTTTCAGCAGCACCTTTTCCAAACATTTCTAAGTGGAAAGGGTGTAGCCTGAGGCCCAGGGAAGGGTGAGGGAGCAGAGTTGGACGTGGAGCCCCTGGTGGGGTTTAAATGTCCCAAACCACTTACATCACTGAGTGTGAGGGTTTAATTTGTGTGGTTGTGCAAATCCTAATGGAGTTGGCATTTCTGGTTGTAGAAGAACTTAGTGTCAAATGGCATTTGGGGAAGTCAATGGAAAAGAGTATCACGGCTGAATCAGCTGGTTGGGGGATTTTACAGGATAGTTTGGCCCCTCTGCCCTCTGTTCCCAGGCAGGCAGATGGGAGCTTCCCCACTATCACTGTGTTCCAATAATCTGAGGAGATTTCACGGTCTTTATTTTGGAAACGATAGTCCCAACCACCCTTGCCAACAGTGAGCGTCCAGGACTCCTTTTTGTCCCGTCCAGAAGACTTCTCACTGGTTGGGTAAGGTCTTCTCTGCTTCATCTTTCTTGCTCTTCAATTAAAACAAAAATATATTCAATACCACATTCCCAGGAGACTATGATTTCTTTAAACTATATGGGAAAAAAAAATCATGCATATGAAAGAACCGATCAAGCATCCTGTCTTGAATATTTATTGTGTTTCCCACCCATTCATTCACTTAATTTTCCCAGAAATCCTTTGAGGTGGGAATTACCCACGTTTACAGGTGAGGCTCGGGGTTGGTGGCACAGTCACTGATTTCAGGCCCTGCGACCTTCCCGCTCTGCTGTGGCTGAGAACATGTGGATGCCGCGTTCTCAGAGCACCCCACGATTTGATGGGGGAGTAAGTCGTCGTAGACGTGTCTGGACTAAATCAGCATCTGTTTACACGCGGTCTTCTGTTTCACAATTTCATAATATGTGTATTATGAGCCTGGATTTTCCAACCACTGTAAGTGTGACACCCCTCCCTGCTTCCCTGGTTTCCATTCACTTCCCAATCTTACTTAGTAAAAGCTGTGGGAGGGCAGGGAGAGGGAATAATTTGTTTTCCCAACAATTGGGTTGAAGCTGAATGTGGTTTGTTTTTATTTTTGGAAAAATTGAAGAAAAAAATCTCCTCAGCTCTTTTTCTGTGAAGACAGCCTGAAGACATTTCGGTCGTTTCCAGGGTTAGGCCAGTGGGGGAAGGTCCTTCTGGTGGCCACTTAGTGCCATTAAAACTGATGCGCTCTGCAGCTTTCCTAGAAGATTCCAGCCACTCATCTGGAGGCCCCCAGGGAAAAGGAGAGCTGTCCTCAGGCCGTGAATTTTGAGGAAAACCCGCGCTCCTCAGCAAAGTCGTGCACGAGGGCGTCTCTCTCACTTTCCCTCCAGTGCCCGCTGTTCAGTCCGCGCCGCGGGTGGTTAGGAAGCTTTATAGGCACATCATAGTCTGGGTTCACACACTGAGTTGGCCCCTTCCCAGCAAGTTTTCAAACCTCTGTAAGCCTCACTTTGCTGGTCGGTGAAATGGGAGTGGCAAGAAGATGATATTCTGTGTTCTTTGCAGGGCATATAGATCTCAAACCTACATAGAATACATGCCAGGGGCAGGGGTAGGTTTGCACTGAAGTGCTGACTGCTGCAATCCTCCCATCCTCTCCCGTCCGCTGCCCCCGGCCCCAGCATCCTGGTTTGTCCCCAGTTCTTCCCCTGTGAGGTCCAGCAGCCCTTGTGCCCTCTGACCCTTCTCACTTATTTCCTCCCTCCATCAGCAGATTATTGCCCTCACCCCTCACTCTTGGGTTCTCCGCCCCACATCCACACCACTGTTCAAGGCATAACAGAGGAGTCTGTTTTCTTGCAGCCTTTTTTTTTTTTTTTAATTTAAAGGCTTGGTGGCCACTAGCTAAGAATAACCCTTTTAAGGAAGGCAGCGTCCTGGGGGTCAGAGCATTTTTCATGGAGAGCTGGCATAGCATCCTGGCTATAAGAACATGTGCTGGGGGCAGATGCCTGGGTTGATTTTCCAGCTTTGCCACTTACAAGTGAGAAGTCTTGCACAAATAAGCCTCTCAGTGGCTCAGCATCCTCGTCGTAAAGAAGGGGATGGTTCTCCTGGCTGCCTATAGGGTTCTTGTGACAACTGGATGAGTTAATACTTAAAGCTTGCACCTAGAAAGATCTGCCTAAATGTATGTGTTGTAAACAGTCACAAGGTGGGTGTAGCAGTTCCAGGCTTTATTTTCACTGTCTACTTTTTGGGGACAAGGAAGCTTTCCTGGAGGGCCTTCAGTAGACTTTGCTTCACATCTCATTGACCAACATTGACTCACAGTCCTTTCCAAAGTCAGCGATGGACGGAGAAGATGGGCTGACTCTGGTTGGCTTGGCTGATGGTTTGAGGGGGAGAGTATGATGAAGAAATGACTATTCTGACCATTATTATTATCAATACTTATCACTTAGCAATAGCTATGATTATAAATATAATGTCATTATATCTTGAATATAATATTAAATTATATAATAATCACTAAATAACCATATAATTAATTATAATCTTATATATTATTTTTAGTGTGTTGCACTTATAAAATTATCATGTAACATATTAAAAATTCAGTTTATTCATAAAATAATTACACGTTTACTTTCAAGTTGTAATTTTGTTATAAGTGGAGCTATAAGATGGCTAACTCTGAGGAAATGAAAGTTCCTAGTTTTTGACAGTTTATGAAAGAGAAGACATCGAAAACAAATTAGTATGGTAGAGAAATGAATGAATGAATGAACAAAAATTACTTTGTTTTCTGGAACTGAGTATTCTCTATAGTTTTAAGCAGATTTTTTTTTTTTTTTTCCGGAAGAGGAACTAAAAAAAGAAAAAAAAAAAAAACAAAAAATGAGAAAGTCTCCCATTTTGGTGAATCCAACTCTTGCCACATGAAACATTGTGAAATTGGTCTCCGGTTCTGAGTCATCACTATAAACACTTTCTGCTTCTTCTGATATTTTATTTTCATTCTTTTTATAGGTTGTTGAATGCTGACATTGGCCCTGATTGACACATGCTTCCCTTTTTATGTACTCAAGTAGTTACTTTGTTTTTGATGAGTGTGAATATTTCCGTGCAAAGATCAATTTATTTCAGATGCTGCAGATGATGGAGGAATTTGGACTTGTTGGGAAAACAAGAAAATCAAATTCAGAAGTCTGCAAAAGTTCTGGCAGAGATCCAGACGACGTTTTTATCCCCAATGCCTGAAGTTGCCCTGGAGTCTCTAATCTTGGAAGTAACCTTCCTAACATGTCTTTCTGTTCTACGAAAAAGAGGAAAAATGGATAAGTAAAATCTTTGCTGACATTTTAGATTTTGAATCTTCACTCTAAGCTCAGGATGTCCATAGCAGAATAAATCAGTGAGAGATCACCACGTTCTTCCCCCTTGTTGAAAGCATCTGACTGTCTTGTCTAATTTTGTGTTTGTAAGAGGAAGTCCTCATTATATCACCTAATCAGGGCTTTACCTGGGCCTTGTAATAAAGAAGATCAGGATGTAACACTTGTTCTACCTCATGCGTTACAGGGAAGTCTTATCGTTGAACTGCTTTTGGAAATAATTGAGGGGAAACCTGAATATTTACACTTTGCATAAGCATTCACCCAGCACCTTCCATGGGCCATGAACTGAGGTACAAAGATGAATACACAAAGGCCCTGCTCACAACCATTTTATTCACCAACATCCACATTTATGATCCTTTCAATTTCTCAGAAAACAAAACTAATTAGAAATCCTTAGGGAAGCAAGATTTTTTTCCCTACCAGTGTCCGTGCTAGTAGTGATGACTCATCAAAGGCTTCTCAAAAAGAGCCATAAAGCTGCCATCTTGTGCTGGATGTGATGGGAAATGGGGTATCCTGGATTCACATGTAACTTCTGCAGGTGCCAGTGGAAAAAGGAGAAACAGGTGGGGGTGGGAGGGATTTCCTTTGCTCAGGGAGGAGGTGACTAATGGGAGTGTGGGGAGGAGACGCAGGTGGGGAAGACTGGCTGTAAGCCGTCCCTTTTCTTGGAAAATGTATGCACTCCGTGAGACATGCTGAGAAATTGAAGCAAGTAAGCAAGACTCTTGGGAAAATGCCTTTCTTAGTCGATGCAATATGAAAATGACGTGACACAAGCGTCCATGACGTGTTGCGCATCGTGCACGAGAGAGAAAGGAGACGTGGCCTTTCGCCTCTGAGAATTTCAAACGTAATGAAAAGCAGATGGATTTTCCAAACAGCAGTGCGTTTGCATAAAAGAAAAGTATCAGCCAACTCTACAAATTGCTTCCCCTCCCACCTGCAAAATTTCCAAAGGCACAATAGGGGCACCACATGCCAGATGGAATGTGAGTCCCCCTTCTCCCCGTCTCCAGTGGCGTTGCAAGTCCTGCATTGGCAAAACCTTAGTGATTTCTGAGCAGCGCTGGGGCGCCCCTGGGCTCCCACCTGTCCCGCCGGTGCAAGGGAAGAGAACATGTGTAAAGCCCCTTTCCTTCCCCGCACGGAAGAGGTTGAGAATCTGTTGGATATAATTGCGTGAAAGAAGGTGAGAAGGCTTCACCTTCTCACCATGGGCTGCAGCTGTTTCTAACGGCCGCCACGTGAAGCCGCTCCGCTGACCAACAGCAGCAGCGTCCATTCAGAACACCGTCCCCAAAGTGTGTCATAAAATCAGCTGGTTCAGAAGCTTTTGCTATTTGTTCCACTTTTGACAGACCGAAATGTTCCTTCTATAAACAGTGAAGCTATAAGTAAGGATCTCAGAGGGCCCAAATAACCACCTTAAACAAGTAGATTTACACCCTTATGTCTCACTATTCTTTTATTAATGATTGTTATCATTATAGATTTGGGAGATACAAGTGCACTTTTATTAGCTAGGTAGATTGTGTAGCGGTGGGTCTGGGCTCTTAGCACACCCACCACCTGAACAGCGTACGTTGTACCCAAAAGGCAACTTTTCATCCTTGTTTCCCCTCCCACCTTTCCACCTTCCCACCTTCTCACCTTTTGGAGTCTTCAGTGTCTGTTATTCTTACCTGCGTGTTGATGAATACCCACTACTTATAAGGGAGAACATGCTGTCTTTGTTTGTGACTTATTTCACTTAGTGTGTTGCTGCCAAGGACATGATTTCATTCTTTTTCACGGTTGAGTTGTTTTTCTCCATAGTACATGTATAGATATATAGGCATGCACACGTTCACACACATAAACACACACTTTCTTTATGCAGTCATCTGTTAACGGACACTTTGGTTGATTGGATGACTTAGCTACTGTGTATTCTTGTTATGTAACAATGGATAAACAAGACTACCTGTGTTTCAGGGCATTGTAAGGATGTGCTTAGCACAATGCCCAGCCCTTTAAAGGTACTCCATAGATTTCATAATTATTTAAGAGAGAAAGACAGAAAACTAGATTTTAAAAAAATAAATATATAAGAGTTCAGTACTTAATTTAAACATTTCTCTCTTTCTGCCTTGTATACATGTCTGTACTCTGTGTGGGTATTCAAAGAGTTCTGAATTAGAACCATGGAGAGCAGAATTATAGCCTCTCTTTTGCTACACATGAACTAGCTCTGTGAACGCTGCAAAATGATGAAAACTGTCTGGGTCTCAAGGAAACTTTTCTGCAGTTGGAGGAGATGATTTCAAAGGTTTCTTTAGACCACACAGTGTTATGGGTTTGCGTCTATAATATGAGTCAAGGCTCAAGAATCGATTCTGCTATTGTACTTGATTTTTAAAATATATTCTTTTTCCTTCCCTAAACAACTCAAAATAAATACACATTTTGTACTCATTTCAGATCTATCTTTCCAGGTATCTGAAGCCAAATTTAGTTGGCAAAAATTGGTGGATGGAGAACTCCATTCTCATTAGTTTTGTTCAACATCTTAGTGACCTCAAGATGACTGGTTTTCCTTTTGGTTGTTTGTTCTTTTCATGTAATTTTATTAAGCGTTGAAGCATTTTTTAGGCTTACATGTTTTGAACCGACTCTGTTCTAGATCCCTAGACTCAAACACAGCAGATTATACTCTCTCCAGGCTTCATAAAATCAGTTGGTGATTATTCAAATGCAGGTGTCTGTAAATTTAATAGAAAGCATCATGTTTCCATTAATAATCCAAAGAACATTTGGCAGTCTTTCTCAATTCAGTAACCTGTTTATATTTATCATATTATGAAATTTTTCTTTGTGCTTCTCATGTTAATGAAAGTCATACTGAATGAAAACATAAGTCTATCAGTTATCAACAGAGGAAAATCACTTCAGCTGTGCCCAGTCTTGAGCAACTGGCCCAAGGGGAGCCGTGACTGTCTCCCTTTTCCTGATGAGTGATCAAGTATTTGACTCACACACCCAAAGAGGGTGTCAGGTGGTCTTCCACGTCCTGGGGCTTTTTTCCTTTCTCCAAGACTGTGGTCCCGTATAGTGGACCACAGGGTCTGCCAAACAACAAGGTCGGCTGCAGGCAAAAAATGGCCGGGCGGGTGCCTGTAGTCCCTGCTGCTTTGGAGGCAGAGGCAGGAGACTTGCTTGAGCCCAGGAGTTGGAGGTTGCTGTGAGCTGTGATGCCACAGCACTCTATCCAGGGTGACAGCTTGAGGCTCTGTCTCAAAAAAAAAAAAAAAAAAAGATGCTGCCTTCATTCTTTCCAAAGCTCCTGATCTGGTAGCCTCTCCCTGAAAGTGCCTGTGTGGGGGCTGAGAACATTTTCTATAGTTGAATTCTGCAGAGGCAGAGGGCTAGACCTGCAAGCAGTAAGTCACAGCACATACACCCAAGTACAAAAAAGTAGAAAACAGAACACAGATAGGTCTGAGTAAAGAGATGAATTAGAGCCATTGGAGCGGGTGGAGGGTCAGAGAATTTCCAGTGCTGGTTAGAGAAGCAGACTTAGGAAGCTCTGAAGGTCCTAGAAATCTCTAATGAGCTAAGTTCACACAAGTCTGCTCCCTCAGAAAGATACTGGGAGGTCCTTTTGCTTTCAAAACAGTAGCCCTGCTTGAATTTGTTTTATTTGTTGCTTAAACTGAATTAAGGTAATAGGCCTTTTGAAGTGCAAATATGCTGGGAAGTTTTAGAATGATGACGGTTAGTAAATGTCACTCACCTATAGTTTAGGGTTAGTTATGTAATGGATTGCTTTCTTCCTGTAAAATCAAGCTGAGGTCAATGAGTCGTGTTTCTAAGAGATGACATCTCAGAGAAATGACAGGCTCAAGGAGCTTTAGATCTTAACACCTAGGTTCGGGGGGGAAAAAAGTTGGAGAAAGGAGCATGTGTAACAAACTTTTCCTAATGAACAGTTTTGTTTAGGTTCATTTCCATTTCCCCTTTATTCTTAGAAAGCAGGTAAGAAGAGGTCACCTTTAAAGGAGATTGAGGGAGAATATGACTCGAGGAGAAACTTTCTTTCAATAGGGGTCCCCCAAAGTGGCAGGAGCCTCCAGAGCCCCAGCCCCAGAGAGCAGGGGTCGTGGTGCTGGCCCTCTCTGTCTGCTGGGACTCCCCAGCCTAGTTCCCTGAAAGGGTGTGACTTGCAACAGGAATGAGAAATGAGTTCTTATCATTTGCATGAGTCTTGGGCCTTACCGGGGTTTGTAAAACTGGGCAGCATCTGTCTGGGTCCGGTTACATCCTGGCCCTGTTGCTGCACCCTGGGATTGAATTGCTGATACTCGGCACTAGGACTTATGGTGCTCACAGGCAGCAGGGGAGGAAAAAATCATCCAAGCTACAGTTAGAAAAGTACTTAATAGAAATAGAGGATCAAGGACCCAGGTTCTGAAGTTAACACTTCTGCAGAGAGGAGGGGAATCCCTGATCAGAGAAAGCAATGGACAGGGATGACTAAGGGAGAGTCATTAAAATGAGAAGGTCCCAGGCAGTGGAGGGGGTGGGGAGAAAAAGCCTCAAGGCAGAAGAAATGGAAGATAAATCCCTAGCAGCAAGGAACACTAAGTAGCTATTTTCAGACTGGGGCCTGTCTAAAGGGGTGGACACATATCCACCCACCTCCCAGCAAGGACACCAAGTGTTAGTCCTCAGGTGCTGTGTTTAGTAGGTACCTAAGATACAGGACGTGCGATGGAGAACTCAGAATAGCGACTCATGGTCCCTGCTCTCAAGGCTGGTCCAGCCAAGTTAACAGGAGGAAAGTTACTCACACGAGACAATAGCAGATTGTCCAAGTCAGTTCGTGGGCAGAGATTTATGGTGAAGACAAAACCTGACAAGAGGAAATCAGGAAAGGAAAAGGAGAACCATTGCAGCAATCCAGGCCTCTGGACCAGCACAGGCAGAGAGGCAAGAGTTAGTTGAGAGTGTGTGGGGATGGGAAGCAAAGGCCCCCAAAAGGGAAATGGTCAGAAACCTTCCTGCCTAGAGCCACAGGGAGCAGGTGCAGGGGATGGGCCAGGCTGGCATGCTGGAAAGCTGCGCAAAAGCGTTTCAGCTCGATTCCATTAAAATGACCAGTCTCTGAAAGTGTTTTCATGGGGCAATGTGATTTACAACATAGATTATGCAGAAAGAAGAGAAAGTGGAAGTTGAGGGGAAACAGTCATAGCTGTCACCAGTGAATAAAGCTGACGATGGACTTCTAACAACAGGAATGAAGTGAGAAAGAAAAAAAGATAGGAAAGACAAGACACTTACATGTGTGACTCCAAGATGTCTCCGACTCTTAACTGTGGCATCTGCCCACTGAAGTGGAAGGTCGGGGAGGGGGAGAGTGCAGAGCCGTGCACAGCAAGCTGAGCTTCCAGCCCCTTGAAAGATCCCCAGCACGCTTCCGTTTACGATGCCTTTCCTTGCATTGAGACGATTAGCAACTGATTATTTCTCTCTCTCGCTGTGGTTTATTACTTTCTTGATTTTAATAGATCCAGATCTTTTAGATTGGTTAGTTATTACTAAATATCTGTTTTTAAAATTTTCTGTAGAGACAGAGTCTCACTCTGTCACTGAGATTGGAAGGCAATTCACTGGAGCCTCCAATTCCTGGGCTCAAGTCCTGTCTCAGCCTCCTGAGTAGCTGGGACTACAGACATGTGCCACCACGCCCAGCTAGTTTCTAAGTTTTTTGCAGTGGCATGTTCTTGCTGTGTTGCCTCGGCTGGTCTCAAACTCCTGGCCTCAAGCATTCCTCCCACGTCAGCCTCCCAAAGTGCTGGGATTGCAGGCCTGAGCTACCGCTTCTGGCTACCGAATGTTTTAAATGCAATGGTCTTATCGTCAGGTGCAGAGAATAAGAACTTTGAAAAATTGGATTTCTGATTTGGTGTGGGGACAAAACAACCATAGACTAACGCTAACAGAAAACACTGTAAAAGGATGATGAAATGCAAATCAATGAGGACTCTACCAGGGTCAGCAAATCGCTTTCCGGAGGAGCTAAGCCTGCAAGGCAGCCCTGAGGTTGGAAGCTCATTTAGGGGATGGCTCCTGAGCAGGAGGAAGGAGTGAGTGGGGCAGAGCTGAGCAGGAGGAGTACAGTGGGAACCGAGGGGGCATGTAGTGGATCCTTTAAATTTGAGGCCTGGGAATCTCCTCCAAGCCCACACCATGGCATCCTGAGATCTCCCGCTGAGGGCTTAAATCTGCAATAGTGCACTTTGCTTCTGAAACTGTATTCTAGCTAGGGAGAAGTTTAACTGAGGCTGCTCTACTTTGCCTTTTTCAAAGAAAAGAAACATGTAGGCTGCAGTGTTTTAAACACTGTTTGTATGGTAGAATACTCACAAATTCATATCCTGTGGTTCCAGGGCTCAGCCTCATGATACCATAGTATCACATGCCAGGGGGTGGAGGGCCCCAGACAGCAGGCAGCAGTCCTCACTCATTATTTTTATTGTAACAGCTTTATAGGGAAAGAGTTTACATATTATACAATTCACCCATTTAAACTATACAATTCAACAATTTTTTCATGTATCCACAGTTGTGCGACCATTACCACAATCAATTTGGAACATTTTCATCATCCTAGAAAGAAACTTTGTACCCGTTACCAGGTCTTTTCCGTCCCCTACTGACTCCCTCTGACCTTTTGATCATTGGCAACCACTAAGCTGCTTTTTGACTGTAGATTTGCCTATTCTGAACATTTCATAGCAACGGAATCATGCAATATGTTGTCTTTTTATTTTTTATTTTATTTTTTTTTGAGACAGAGTCTCAGGCTGCTTCCCTGGGTAGAGTGCCGCGGTATCACAGTACACAGCAGCCTCCAACTCAGGCTCAAGTGATCCTCTTGCCTCGGTTTTTCTATTTCTTAGTAGAGATGAGGTCTCACTCTTGTTCAGGCTGTTCTCGAACTCATGAAATCAAGCAATCCACCCACCTCGGCCTCCCAGAGTGCTAGGATCACAGTGCCGGGCTGCACTAAATTGTCTTGTATGTCTGGCTTATTTCACTCAGCTCAATGTCTTCAAGCTTCATCCACATCTGTGGTGTGGTGTGTAGTGGTACTTCCTCCCCCACCCCACTTTTTTTTGAGACAGTCTCTGTCACCCTAGTTAGAGTGCTGGGGCATCGTTGTAGCTTAGTATAACCTGAAACTCCTGGGCTTACGTGATCGTGATCCTCAGCCTCTTGAGTAGTCGGGACTACAGCTGCGTACCACCACACCCAGCTAATTCTTCCATTTTTAGTAGAGACAGGGTCTTGCTCTTGCTCGGGCTGGCCTCAAACTCCTGAGATTAAGCGATCCTCCAGCCTCAGCCTCTCAGAGTGCTAAGATTATAGGTGTAAGCTATTGTGGCTGGGCCTGCCTTCCTTATTAATGGAAATAACATTCTGTGATCTGGCCAGACCACATTTTATTTATCCATTCATCAGTTGCTGGGTTTCTGCTCTTTGGCTATTATAAGTGATGCTGCCACGAATGTTCATTTATAAGTTTTTGTGTGCACTTGTGTTTTCAGTTCTCCTGGGTATGTGTCTATACCTGGGAGCGGAACTGCTGAGTCTGGTGGTGACTCTGGGTTTAATCTTTTGAGGAACGGCTGGACTCTGTCCAAAGTGACCGTGCTGCTTCTTCAATATTAAGTATCCCCATTCCCTTTACCCCAGAAAGAGGGAAAAAGAAAAACGACTTAGGTTATTTTGCTATAGTACATGACTGGGATGTGTGAAAACTAAAAAGGGATAGAACTGAAATAACCTCAGAGTGATTTTAGATATGATATCATTTATTTGCATCTTCATATCTGTACATTTCAATACATTTCAGTTTACCACCGTGTGGAGTTAACTCCTGGTTAACTTTTTTATTCTTCCTCTTTGCCTAAGTCCCTGTTTAAGTGAGTATGGGTGCAGGGTAACACTGTACCTGAACTTGCTAGTATCGTGGCCACAAGCTGCTTACAACCCCTAAGTAGCTGAAAATGTGGCTGGTTCAAGTTGAAATGTCCTATATTTCAACAGCAGATTTCACCCCAGCTTTGGAAGATAGTATAAAAGAAAGCAAATCCCTCATAGTAATTTTTTATATTGATTACATATTGAGGTGATAGTATATGGTGTCTTTTGAGTTAAAAAAAATGTTACTAAAAGTAATTAAGTTATTTCTTTTCACTTTTTTAATATGGCTACTACTAGAAAAATTTAATTGCATGTGTGGCTTGCATTATATTTCTGTTGGACAGAGCTATTATATATGATTTATAAGCCTTGTCTTTTGAATGACTGGGAGGAAAAGTGATTAAATATCCTTTAGGTAAGCGCAGATGATTATTAACAAATATTTTTATTACTTTAAGAAAGAGCAGGAATCTGTTTTCTGCTTGAGGGGGAATGTAAGTCAGGGGTATGCCCCCAGCTCTCAGCAGTGTGCTTGACTGACTAACCCACCAGCCCTCATTCAGAGTTAGGGCATGACAGAATCTTTTCTCATGAGGACAGATAAATGGCCGACAAATATGAAATAAAGCTTATCACACCTAATCATCAGAGAAATGCAAATCAAAATCATTTTGAAATATCGTCTAATCCCAGTGAGAACAGCCCACATGACAAGGTCCCAAAGCTGCAGATCCTGCATGGAGAGAAAGGAACATTCGTGCACTGTTGGTGGGACTGCAAACTAGTACAGCCTCTATGGGAAGAAGCATGGAGAATCCTCCAAGGCTACAAGTAGACTTGACCTTTGACCCTGCAATCCCATTACTAGGTATCTCTCAACAAGAAAAAAAGTCATTTTACCACAAGGACATTTGCCCTTGAATGTTGGTAGCAGTTCAAGTCACAATCACAAAGAAGTAGAAACAAATCAAGTGCCCATCAACCCATGAGAGGATTGATAAACCATGGTATATGTGTACTATGGAATACTATTCAGCCATAAAAGGATGGAGACTTTGGATCTTTTCAATTTACCTGGAAGGATTTGAAGAACATTCCCTTAAGTAAAGTATCATAGAAATGGAAAAGCAAGCGCCCCATAAACTCAATACTAAGTTAAAACTAGTAGTTTAACAACTATAGGCCCACAGGAGAGAAAACTCAATGAACATCAAGAAGGGGAGGAAGGGGAGACTGTTCGGTAAGATCCTACCTAACAGGGACAGTGCATGGCCGATGGGGCACTTCCTGGGTGGAGAACACAGCGACAACTCCGACTTCACCTTCCAAATGCGAACAATGTAACCTAATCCTGTGTACTCTCATATTAATCTGAAATAAAAAATAAAGTGAGTTCATTACCTAAAAACAAAATAAGAGCCTTAGTAAATAGAAACTTAGCCATAAAGGCATTAAATAAAGCTTAGTGTCCTGTGATAACCAGATTCTAGCTCTTCTCTGAGGCTCATGGTAACATGTGCATCTGATGAGGGCTGGCCCGCGCCCCACGAGAGCCCCATCTCTCTTGTTTATCCTGGGAGAGTGACCTGTGGACTTGTCGGACCCCAAAAGAAAAGAAGAGAAGATGCGTGTAGCAAACTATGGAGGGAGGTCGGTCACTGGGTCCTGCTTCAACTAATGTGTGAATCTCTTGATCAGGGAGAGTTGGCCCTGGGGCTTCTCACGTGGCTTTTTGATGAGGGCCAATATTCAGATTGTCAGGAAACCTATGTTGAAGGAATAGCATACTTGGCAACCATCTTTGGTAAAACACACATAAGGTACTGGTGTTTTTAATCTCAAATATCTGGACAGGAGGTTACCACTAGTGGTTTCGTGATTCAAAACAGAGCAGACCTGTATTTTGGCAACATCCCTAGGTAACATAATTTAGCTTAACTCAAAACCTCAAGACAGATACATTCCTGAATTCCACTCCATTGGGAAGAGAACTTTTTCCCCTTGGCTGAAGCTTTCACTGATGCGTAAAATGAAACTTGGTGGGGGTGGGAGTAGAGAATTCAAAAGGTGAGATGAAGTCCATAAAACTAGGCATATATATAGTAAAAATGAAGAATCCTGTTCTCTCTTGTGGCCCATCCCAAGCACAGAAGAAGAAGAATAAAAATTAGGTACAACCCAGCCAGGATTTTATTCTTGGATGACAGCAGAGGAGCTCCACGTGTATTTAGATGAAGTCTCTTGTCAAAAACATTCTTGCTGTTTGACTGATGCTGCTTACTAGTGCTCACAGCATGATCAAAATAGCTGAATCTATTTTCTTCTTCTTTTTCTTGATGAGTTAAGTGAAGAATTTGGCAGGCTAATCAATCATCACTCATCACTTGACCATTTAAAAGGAAGAGCCTCAGGGCAGTCCCCCTGGGAAGTCTTCCGAGGTCATTATGGTTTATTAAAAACCAAGATAATTAAGGGAGAGACAGCAATCTGATAAACTAATGCGTGTGTAGAACATGTGTGTTTTGTTGGATTTCCAGGGTGATTTCAGGGTCAACCTCATGAGCAGTAGCTCTCCTTTGAGAAGGTCCTAAGCATCGTTTTTTCCTGCTGGCCTCTCCTACCGCACAGCTGGGAGGCATGGGGGAGTCAAGAGATTGTACTGAGGCTCTGGCTTCACATCCACCGTTGAAGCTTCTGGAAGGCAGAGCAGGTAGACAAAGGCATTCCGTCATGTAGAGAGGTACCCGCTGTACTGGGAGTGCAGAGAAGGCTGCTCTGGGGTCTCCTGTTGTGGGCCTGGCCTTAGTGGAGTTTAAGGTCGACAAAATTGGTCGAATTCTCTGCTCTGGTTGTACATGACTGTGCCCTGCCATGTCTCCACCATGTGTCCCTTAGAGCGCGCTTAGTGAGGGAAGCTGTCTGATTTATGATTTCACTTAAAAGCCCAGTTTGCACATGTGTGCCAGGCTCTGTGCATGCTGACTCTTCCAAGTGGTCATACATTCAGAAATAGACCTTTGCGATGGGCACTGCTTAACTCCCAAGGAGAGCACACAATAAATGACGACTTTCCAGACGGACAGCTGATGGGCCAAGGAGAGCTTTGCTGGCTGCCCTGAATCAGTCCACAGCCCTCCTTAGACCCAGCTCTGTCTGTCAGTTATTTGTCTAGATAGCAATTTCTCTGAGTACCCACCACGTAAAAGGAGAACTCCACCAGGTGCGGGGGTGGAACAGAGAGGAATTGGGGGAAACGACTTCATTTGGGAGAGAGGTGTCTCGAAGAGTGGTCATACAGAGAGAGATTCTGAGATCATAAATTTTGCCAGACAGCAGTTTAGACAGGAGGGGCTTTTGAGCAGACGGCCCCATCCCACAGAGGTAGGGGCTGCTCTATTAGGTTATCACCAACTCCTAGGTCTGGAGCAGCCACTGATGCGCAGAAGCAAAGGCTGCAGAAAGTCAGTTTGCTGAGACTGTGGCTGGAGGAAGGGCCGCCAGCATCACGTAGGTCTGTGACTCCTCCACTCCGCTCCTCGGCCCACCCTGGTGCCTTCTGTTGTTTGCATAAGTCAGCCGGCTCAGGTGGGGAAGGGAGAGTTGCTCTAAATTACCGGAAATGGTCCTGTTTAAACAGGAGATTCAATTCAGTAGCAGTGAAAATCGTCATTGCCTTTTTAACATAAGAAGCAAAAATACATCCTTAGCCAGGTGCGGTGGCTCATGCCTGTAATCCTAGCACTTTGCGGGGGTGAAGGGTGGGGCGGAGGGGATGTTTGATTGAGGACTGGAGTTCAAGACCTGCCTGAGCAACATAGTAAGACCCCATCTCTGTAAAAAAAAAAAAAAAAAAGAAAAGAAAAGAAAAATTAGCCATACCTGGTGACACGTGCCTGTAAAGTCCTAGTTATTCAGAAGGCTGAAGATCACTTGAGCCCAGGAGTGTGAGGCTGCAGTAAGCTATGACTGTGCAACCTCACTCGAGCCAGGGGGGAGAAATGTCCCCAGTGAGAGGTTGCAAGGGGCAAGTTAGGAAAGTAGTGATAGAGTTTCTGGTCCTGAGAGGGTCCTCCGAGAGGATTCTTTTAAAAAATGACCCATTTTATAGATTAAAGAAACTTCGAATAGTAAAGTAATAACAAATGGGACCAAACCAGATCACAAGTGAGCTGGATGTTTTTCTCTGTTTCCAACTTTTGGGCTTGAGGTTTATCTAACACACTCATCCTCCTTTTTGCCCGAACTCTTTTCCTGGCAGTGTCTGGTTGATCCCTTTGCCGCAAAGAAAATGCCATGCCTCAGGCAAACCACATCTTTATGCAGTCTTAGGCATATTTAAGTAACTCAGAAGAATTTAAAAATATATAAATTTTCAATTCTGCAAGTTTACCGTAACTCTTGGAAAACTACCTCTATCCTGCTAGTAAGATATGCCATCTCCTTCAACAGTGAAGGATCCCTTTTTTTGTTGTTGGCAGTCATGTTTACAAATGCTGCGTGGAGGAGGCGGCTTGTTTTCACCATGCTCCATGTGGTACAGAGAGCCAGAAGGAGCACAAAGTACGGAACAGCTGAGACATTTTGCAACTGTTGGGACCCGCAAGGTCTTTGCAAAAGGAGGAGT
Source organism: Arctocebus calabarensis (assembly GCA_963573935.1). Taxonomy (NCBI): domain Eukaryota; kingdom Metazoa; phylum Chordata; class Mammalia; order Primates; family Lorisidae; genus Arctocebus; species Arctocebus calabarensis. The sequence goes on along the minus strand of CAUYON010122830.1, from coordinate 11,475 downwards.
CCGGTTCCCTTCATTTACACCTAGTTTTAAGTAAATAAACACCAGGCTTTGCGGGCATCCATTCTCCAACTGCTCCTGCAACCTCCGCCAAAAGTTTTTTTTTTTTTTTTTTTTACAGATTTTAACAGTTGCATCACTTTCCTTCCAGAGAGACATGGGGAGCTCAACGATCAATGTAATTTTGGTCCACTTTCTGAACACATACGCTTTGCTGAAATACTGTCCTGGCGTTCTTTAGCTCAAGCATGTGACACAGACATTCTTCAAGGCAGGGTTAAAAACATCTGCAGCCTAGAAATCAGCAGAGCTCCCCAGGGAGGGTGTTAAATCCAGAGTGTGCTGATCTGTTTCCTGTCTTTGTTATGATTTCTTCACTGTAACTGAATATCCTTAGGCACTGCAGTGACTGGGTACACTGTGCAGCTGTGTCAGCAGGCCAAGGACTGTTGGCTTAGAGGGCTCTGTTCCCGTTTACACAGCTAGCTTCCATAATCCTACTCAGGCCTATTAATTTACAGGGTAAGCCTCTCCTTGTCTGCAGATCAGCAGGCCTCACTGTGCACGCCATACTATTACATATAATCTAATTAAGACTAATTAAGAGGAAGAGCAGTTACCTAGCTGATCCTTGCCAAAGGAGAACTCTTGCAGAAACTCGCAGAACTCACGGGAACCACCATCTGAACAAAACGCCCATGAAAATGCTGCCAAAAAGCAGTAAAATCCTGGGTTTAAGAACTGGAAGCCCTGAGCACTTGACCAAGGAGAAGGAGCCTGGTCCCGGGGGCATGAGTCTGCGAGCCAGCCTCGTAGCTCTTCCTTGCCACTGGCATCTCGTCATCGCTTTCTGGGTAGAAAGCTGATCTTGCCACCCAAACAGTCTTTGCTTCTCGTAGGCGATCTCTCCAGACTCCAAAGAGTGAGCAGCCAACGGGTTACCAGTGCCCACAGGCCGCAGCTCAGGCCGCGTGCTGCTGTTCATTGGAGAAGCAAAGGTGCCTTTTGGAAATCGTGCACATTACATAGTTTTTTCTAAAAACACCACATCGGCTGCCAGTGGGTTTCCCGTAAGCTGCGAGAGCATTTAACCCAAGTGGGTTTGTGACCTTCCGAAGTGGAGCTGAGGGAAGCCTCCAGTGGTAACTCAGAAGTCGTCCTGCTGTTCCCGGCACTGACGGGACGGCCCGGCCAATTGAGCATTTCTCCAGAGGATGTTTCTGGGCAGCTTTCCCTCCTTGTGGAAAGCGTTTTCGCCTGTGTGAGCCTGGCTTATGAGCACAAGTCACTCACAGCACACAATTGGCCCAGACTCCCCGGTGCTTTCTGGAACTCTTAAACCAGCAAGGGGTTTGTGTTTCGTATGAAGATTCTAGAACTGAGCAGCGTGCAGGATGGAGATCCGGGGTGTTTTACATCACTGAGACTTAAAGGCAGCTTAACGCCCAAAACGACCCTCAGGCTTTACTGAGAGCTGAGTGGGCACAGCTCCAGCGGGCTACCGTCATGCCTACCTCTCCGAGACAGAGCAAGGTGGGAGGTTGATGGGTTTCCTCCATTCTGTGCTTAAGTTCAATTTAGAAAAGCAGCAAACTGCTCTGTAGGATGTGCTGCAAGGCCCTTTTAACCCAGCCAGCCTCCAGCCGTGTGCTCTGTGATACCACCTGAGGGCTGGCATGGGGTCCCGTTTCACACCCTGCCTGGACTGTGCTCGACACACTTAAGTACTGTGTCACTTAAAATATGTTGTGCTGGTTTGCTAATATTACAGCAGCCCGGTGCTTTTCACTGCTGTTTATCTTCTGGTGTAGCTTTCCATTTAGCTGTGGAATGGGTCACGGTGATTTTTAGCAGTTTTTCTCTATGGTATAGGAGCCTCGTCTGAAGGATGATGTGTGGTCTGTGATAATAGATGAGAATCCTTGTGATGGGAGTAACATCAGGAACATTGGCGGTCTTCACGTATGAGTCCAGCCAACATCTCTTTGAAATCCTTCATCTCTTGGAAAATAAAACTCCCGTGTGCTCTCATCCAATGGTACAACGTAAGGGTAGGTGGCACATGCCCTGGGGCAGGACACAACTACAGCAGGGGCCCTACCTAACAAATGCAAACATTGTCACCTAACCATTTGCACCCTCCTTAATGTGAAATTTTAAAAAAAGAGGAATGTTAAAAAAAAGAAAAGAAGGCTGGGCAAGGTGGCTGATGCCTGTAATCCTAGCACTTTGGGAGGCTGAGGCGGGTGGATTGCTTGAGCTCATGAGTTCGAGACCAGCCTGAGCAAAAGCGAGACCCTGTCTCTACTAAAAATAGAAAAACTGAGGCAAGAGGGTCATTTGAGCCTAAGAGTTGGAGGTTGCTGTGAGCTGTGATGGCACGGCACTCTACCCAGCGTGACAGCTTGAGTCAACCCTGTCTTAAAAAAAAAACAAAGCTCCAAATTCTGATTACAGGAAGCCCTTTCTAGCCATTCCCAATGGCTCAACATTTGTTATGATATTTACTAAATATCTATAGTAATATAGAGGGAATATAGTAGAAAACAAGACAAAATTCTTGCCTTCATGGCAGATGGGAAGAAAGGTAATAAACTAACTTTTAAAAATTGAAATATGTTTATCACAGCTCAATTTAGAATCACCAAAATGTAGAAACAACCTAAATGCCCAGCAACCCAGGAGTGGATTAACAAGCTGTGGTATGTGTACACCATGGGATACTATTCAGCCATTAAAAAAGATGGAGACTTTACACCTTTTGTATTAACATTCCTTTTAGTAAAGTATCACAAGAATGGAAAAGTAAGTATCCAATGCACTCAATATTAACATGAAGCCAGTAGAAGATCTAATACACGTCCACATAAGAGAAAAACTCAGATCAACTCAAGGTTGGAGATGGGGGAACAAGGGAGAGGGAGGAGGAAGCGGGACGGTTGTGCTCCCACTTAATGGGCACGATGTTGGGGTGTATGGCACACCTTTTTGGAGTGGGATAGAATTATAAGAGAGACTCCACCTAGCAAATGCAAACATTGGAACCTAATTCTTTGTGCCTGCAAATGAACCTGAAACAATAATAAAAAATAATAAATAAATAAAATACAAAATTCAAATAGTATTGAATGCTATGGAGAAAACACAGGACAGGGGGCTAGGGAGTGCTGACAAGGTGTGGCTGTTTTAGATGGAGTGGCCTCTTGGAGGAGGCAGCGTTGGAGCAGGCGGAGGAGTGGAGGGAAGGATGCTGTGATTTGGGGGAAGCACGTTAGAGCCTCAGGGTGTGGGGAGTAAGAAGTCCCTGAGGTGAGCACAGTCTGGAGTGTTCTAAGAGCAGAAGTAAGGCAGATGTTATCCTAGATTTCTAGGATAGAGTGGAAGCTAGAAGGATGATGGAGGAGCTGGTGTCAAGAATTGAAGGGGCTGGAATAGGGTAAGAACCCCTGGTATTGCCTGGGGAGCTCCTTGGCGTCTGGGTAAGCTTCCATAGGGTTCAAGTAGAGAAGTGATATGTTGCATAACATAGCCACGCTGACTCCCCAAGGGAAAACAGACCCATTGGACGTTGTGCCCCTAGACCACATGAGAGGCAAAGGTGTCTTTGACTAGACTAGCAGTCCCAGGGATGCTGGGAAACAATAAGGTTAGGAGGAGGCAGGAGCTGCCTGGACTTGCTGTGGAAGGGTGGGATGGCGGGTGGTTTTCAGGTGCATCATGGTGAGCAGGTACATTTCTTGGCATTGTGGAGCCTAAGGGAGGAGCATTTTTCGAATTTTGCCTTAAACGCGTCAAGTTGGAGGTGCATATTGTACATCCAGTGGGGTATAATTGGATAAGTCTAGTGGAGAAGTTGTAGCTGAAGATAAAAATTGGGGGTCTCCAGCATAGAGCCCAGGGACTGGGCGAGACCACGTAAGAAGGGAGTGTAGACTGAGAAGGGGAGGGCGCAGGCCTGAGCGCTGGGGCGGTATTTGAGTTGGAGAAGAGGAGGGAGAACTTAGCATTCTCCTATTCTGGAAGGCTGGCCTCTGACAAACGTACATCCCGTGTACCCACTTCTTCCACTCCCAGCAGCACAGCTGTGTGCTGTTTGTGTGTGTCGAGGGGCAAGGGAGGTGGGCTGACAATTTCTGCGTCTTCCTTCCTCCTCATCCTCCTCATTTTCCTTTTCTTCTCCTCCCTCCCTTTCTCTTCCTTCCCCCTCCTCTTTCCTGCCTTGACTCCCACATTCTAGAGATGCCCAGCCTGGCCACGAATGGATCTCGTCCTCACGTCTCCTCACATGTTCCTGTCTTTGGTGATCTCTAAAATTAGCCCAGCGACAAGGATCATATGACAATAATTCAGAATTCTCGCTTGCTAAATCCGCTGTCACTTCTTACTGAGGGAAGTTGAACTGGTGGACAGAAAGAAGAAAAATAAACGACCAGACCCCAGAGACGTCTCTTTGTTGTTCAGAAGTTCTCTTGTGTATCCGATGATGGATTTGGCAGGGTGTAATAAAAGATGACTCTAGTTTCCTGCTGCTTTTTAGAATGATGTCTTTTGGTTACATTCTTTCGACTTGTAAAATATTAACTTTGAGTTCCTGTGGATTGAGGACCTCTGACGTTGTTGCCCTGAGGGGTGCTCTTTGGTGGGACAAAGTCAGAGCGACCCTTCCTACCTCCCTGCTCCACTTCAATGTGCGTCGCCAAGGCGTTTAGGCACTTCCGTAGCAGGAAGAACAGGTGTGAAGTTCAGCGGAAAAGAAATACAATACAAAAAAGAACATTGGCAGAACATGGGAACTTCAAAAAATAAAACTGAAAGCCGGTCCTGGAGATCTGATCTTTGGGGCCTGTCTTTGATTGGAAAGAGTTTTGGTTTCGTCGGGGATAAGAGCAGCCAATCGTTTGTACTCCCCCAGAATCCTTCCAGAGCCGACACTTGGAAGCCCAAAATTAGGAAAGGATTTCTTCCAAGGTTGTTAAAAATAATGTTCTTCGGTGGGGGTCAGAGTGGCGAGGAGGAGGGAGAGATGGTGCTGCTAAAAAGGAGGTTCCCAGAAGCAGCACCCAAAGCCCTGGAAGAAATAGAAAATGCTGAGGGTGAGAGTGAGATGTTGGGCGGCGCCTGTGGCTCAAGGAGTAGGGCACCAGCCCCATATACTGGAGGTGGTGGGTTCAACCCCAGCCCTGGCCAAAAACTGCAAAAAAAAAAAAAAAAGAGAGAATGAGATATTTCGTGAGAGCGTACCATAGGCCAGGAGCTAGAAAGCTGTATCTCCACTTCTTTCCGCAGTCCTATAGTGGAAGGATCTCACTTTATAAATGAGGAAGCTGAGGCTTAAAGAGGTTGCCTACATTGTCCAAAGGTACAGGCCAGTAGGTGGTAGAAATGTGAAACTAAGTCCATCTGATTTCAGAACCCAAGCTTGGACGCAATGGTGCACAGCGTGGGATTTTTTTCCCTAATCAGTGTATACATGGCTATCATTGATGCCAGTGAAATTTATTCAGTTAACAGTACGTATTCTGCTTAACACCAGATCATAGTGGGGCATTCAGAGATATGCAACATTATTCTGTTTCTCAAGCAACTTATGATCTAGATGTGAGAAAAGACATGATCCCCCCCAAACGAAAAAAAAAAAACTGAAGAGTTTAAGGCAATATATAATGAAATACCTAATTAGACATGTAGACAAATATTACAGATGCTCCAGGGAGTACAAGGTACCATGTGTCACAAGGGTCAAGATACCATCTTTCCTTTGTCATATCCTACTTCTTTAACTAACGGTATGTAAAATACAGTAATGGATAAGACGCACCTGCTACCAAAATGAAACATTTGGTACGCTGCCATCCTAAGAAATAGCATTTGTTTAGATAAGGGAGTTTATTTCTGAATCGTACAGACAACTGCAGATGCTACAGTTCTGTTGTTGTCTAGGTGATACAGTTTCTTGAAAGAGTTCAGTGATCAGGATTCCCTGAGTATTGTCCAGGGCAGGCACTGTGTGTGCCTTCGGGGACTCTGAGATGAACGAGACATAGTTCTCACAAAGAGCTGAGCAGAGGGGGCCGCAAATGTGAGAAGGGAAAGACTGGAGGGAAATAGGTAAGAATCTATGGCAATAATGCAGATGAGGAGGCCCCAAACCCTTAACCCCAAGGCTTTTGCTGACGGGAAGGAGAGAGCAGCTCATAGAGCCAGTGAATGCTGAGGACGGGTCAGCAGGGCAAATGTTCGGTTCAGGAGAGAGCAAGGCATCGAGGATAACGACGAGACTTCTGTCTCCATCAGTGGCCGTGCTGTCTTCTTAGAAGTTCAATATAGACAGTGACATTTTTTTGAGGAGGATAAATTGTTTTGTACATGTGACTCTGAGATACTTGTTATGTGTTGAATTATAGACCCCCTCTCAACATGTTGACGTCCTGGCGCCCAGTACCTGTGGATATGACCTTATTTGGAAATAGACTCTTTGCAGATAATCAAGTTAAAATGAGGTCAGTAAGTAAGGTTGGTCCTAATCCAGGATGACTTGTGTCCTTATGAAGAAGGGAAGTTTGGACAGAGGACACACGTACACAAGGAGATGCCCTGTGAAAATGAGGTGGAGATGGGGGCTGATGTAGCAGAAGCCAAGGAACAGCACGGAGAGGGGAGCTGGGAGAGGGGTACAGGACAGATTCTCCGCAGCAGCCCTCAGACGGAGCCACCCCTGCCAGCACCTCACCTCGGACCACCTTCCAGACCTGTGGGAGAACACATTTCTGTGGTTTTCAGTCACCCAGTCTGTCCTACTTTATTACAGCTGCCTGAAGAATTCAATACAGTACTGTGTCCCTGTCCTGTGGCTGCTGTAACAAATCGCCACAAGCTCCCTGGCTTAAAAACAACAGAAATTTATTCTTTTACACTTTTGGAGGCCAAAGGTCCAAATTCAGTTTCCCTGAGCCAAGATCAAGGTGTAAACAGGCCACGTTCCCTCTGGAGGCTGCAGGATAGAATCTGTTCTTTGCCTTGGCAGCGGGTGGTGGCTCCTGGCATTCCTTGGCTGTTGGCCACCTCACCCTAGTGTCTGTTCCCCTGGTCACTTTGCATTTTCTTTTGTGCTTCTCTTTCATAAGGACACTAACGGTCGGGCCACCCAAGTAATCCAGGATCACCCTCACACCTCTAGGTTCTTAATTACATTGCAAAGACTCGTTTCCCAAATTCAGTGACATTTAGGGATTCCAGGGATTAGGAGCTGGTATCTTTGGGAGCTCTTAGCAACTGACCACAGGTACTCTGACATCGGGAGGGGGGGGGATGTCCAGTGGTCACTGCAACGTGAGTCTGGCTCCACTGGAAGGACAATGGTCAGAACACACAAGGATGGGTGTGATCTCTTACAGGGAGCAGGCAGGATGCAGGGTCGAGGACAGAACTGCAGGAGATTCTGACTTGAAATGGGTGGATGGGCTCGGCAGCTGTGGCTCAAGCAGCTACGGCGCCAGCCACATATACCAGAGCTGGCGGGTTTGAATCCAGCCCGGGGCCGCCAAACAGCAATGACAACTGCAACCAAAAAATAGCCGAGCGTTGTGGCAGGTGCTGAGCGTTGTGGTCCCAGTTACTTGGGAGGGGGAGGGAGGAGAAGTGCTTAAGCCCAAGAGTTGGAAGTTGCTGTGAGCTGTGATGCCACAGCACTACCCAGGGCGACAGCTCAAGGATCTGTCTCAAAAAAAATAAATAAAAGAAAAGAAATGGGTGTATGGAGGATCCACCCATCTGGTGAAGCAGCTTGATAAGCGATGATCCTAAAGGTGGGAAGAGAACCAGGTGGGTGTGATGTCGTAGAAGCCAAGAGGGGAATTTAAACTAAAAAAGTCCTTGTATTTTAATCCTTGATTTTGACCTGTGTTATTAATAATTAGTATCTGTTATCCCTTTATAGAACATAAATGTCTGCTAAAGCGAAGGCAATCTATGCCTAATATTTTCAGTAAATAGTCTAATGATTTACCTAACACTTGAGAGACATGAGAATAAAAGAGAGAAAATGAAATTAAATGAGTGAAAAAGTTTTTGAAGTTCTAAGATACAGCCCAATGGAAATACTTTTTTTTTTTTTTTTTTTAGCAATATTACTACTGTCCGTAACATTATTTTTAAAACATGTGATTTCTAAGGATCTGCTACTTAAAAAGATAGACCAATTCCTGGCTAGACCTAAACCAGAGTTAGGATGGGGGTGTTACGAACCACTCCGCAGCGGAGCTGGGGGGCTCAGGTTGTCTTGACAGTCTCATTTTTAGATGCGGAGGTATGCAGCAGGGATTCCGGGGCTGGCTCTGCAGCCCATTTCTCCCGTTAGAAGGTAGGTGGAGCCCAAGTTTGGGTGCTCTGGAGAGCAGAAGGCAAGACAGGATTGTAAGTGTGGGAGGTTTGATGGGGGAAAGGCCTGCGAAAGAGACTGGGAGCCAGATGGACACCGAGAGCCTGCAGGCCATGACGCAGCTCTGACACCTTTGAAAAGCGAGGAGGGAGGAAGGGCAGCCGAGTAGGAAGGGTCTCAGATCGCAGGGCAGGCCTGTCCGGAGAGCGCTGTGTCGGGCACTGCCGTGCTCAGTCCTTGGCCGGTTCACACCCAGGACAGCATGGCCGCAGGAGGAATCACTGTGGCAGACCCTACAGGGGAGGCTGCTGGAGGCTGTCAGCTCGCTGTGCTTCTCCTGCCACCAGTTATCTCTTGAGGGGGCTCCCGAGGGACACCCCTCGACGGCTGCCTAGTGGGTTTCCCGTACTCTAGGAGAGCAGCTCAGCTTGGGCGTCTCTGAGAGAGAGTTTGCTGTCCATCAGAAGCCTCTTTGTGGTGGCCCCTAAAGCAAGCAGCAGCATTGCAGAACTTTTCATTATGTTGCAGACCCCTCAAAGCACCTGCTGGTACTTTTGATGTCTGCCCTTAGTTTCCCACCAGCAAGAAGAGCTTATTTTCTCTCAACCCAACCTCAAAGATAATCTCTCACACTAGAGTTATTTTTTAGCTAACACTTTTTCTTCTGGTTTCTGAACTAATACACACTTGCTATAACAATCTGCAGAAATGTGTTTAGCAATATTACTTCTGTCCGTAACAATATTTTTGGTTACACTTTAATCATAACATTTAATTAGATAGGTTTTAGTATGAGTTCAATGAAGGATAAATACAAATGTAAACAGCAGTTATTCTCCTTCTCCCCGCAGGTGTCATTTCTTTGGGAACAGAAAAATGATTTAATTTTGTATTTCTAGCCGCCAATTCTTTTTATGGTTTGTGAATGTACACTATTCCCTCAATGAAAGTAACTTTTTGATAAAAGTTATTGAATGTTTTTCCCCGTACAGTAGAGCAAAAGGCATTAATTTATTGTCATGAGATTTAGGTATAGCATGGTGATTTTTTATTTTTTGAGACAGTCTCAATTTGTAACCCTTGGTAGAGTGCCGTGGCGTCATACTCTCTTGTCTCAGCCTCCCGAGTGGCTGGGACTACAGGTGCCTGCCACAACCCATGGCTATTTTTAGAGATGGGGGGTCTCACTCTGGCTCAGGCTGGTCTCGAACCTGTGAGCTCGGGCAATCCACCCACCTCGGCCTCCCAGAGTGCTGGGATTACAGGCGTGAGCCACCGCGCCCAGCCGATAGTATGGTCATTTTATTTATTTTTTATTTATTATTATTATTTTTTGAGACAGAATCTCAAGCTATCACCCCAGGTAGAATGCTGTGGCATCACAGCTCACAGCAACCTCTAACTCCTGGGCTCAAGCGAGTCTCTTGCCTCTGCCTCCCAAGTAGCTGGGACTACAGGCGCCCGCCACAACACCCGGCCATTTTTTGGTTGCAGCCATCGTTGTTTGGCGGGCCCGGGCTGGATTCGAACCCGCCAGCTCAGGTGTACGTGGCTAGCATCTTAGCCGGTTGAGCCACAGGCGTCAAGCCCAGAATGGTCATTTTAAAAATTGTTTGAACTCATAGAAATGGTCTTTGTACCTGTGTAATGAAAAGAAAATTTCTCCTCACAAATCCCTTTTCAACATTTTCATGTACTTATTTGCTCCAATTTATGCTTTTTTTTTTTTTTTTGGCTAGGGCCAGGTTTGAACCCGCTACCTCCAATATATGGGGCCAGTGCCCTACTCCTTTGAGCCACAGGCGCCGCCCCAATTTATGCTTATTTTTGTCCACTGACCAACCTAGGTGGCCTCACAGCTTCTCATTTTATTCAGAGTCCACCAGCAGTGGGTTCTTTTGCCTACCACCTCCCCTTTGTACTCCACAGGCATTTAGACGATCACTGTGAAGGTTTTGGCAGGGTGTGGGGTCTACTCTTTCTTTATATTATGAAAAGCATTAGAAAAGAAAAACTGCATTTCAAGTTAATTTGGTTGTGCATAGCAGAGTGTGGGTCAAAGCACTGTCTCCCCACAGGCCCATTGAGGGATTTAGAAAGTCAGTATATTTACCCTGTATCTTCAGTCAAGGGTCCTGTTTTTATATGAGGTTTGCCAAACCGAGTCAATCTACAGCAGTGTCCTGCCAGCACAAAGCTTACAGGATCAGACTGCAGTGAGCGCTCTTTGCCAGAGTTATGTTTTATCTATTCAACCTCAACCTCCCTGATTCATTTTGGAAAGTCTACTGTTTATCCCATGATGGTGACAAAGTGGTTAAAAAAAGAAGATGACTACAAAAAAGTAGTATTTCAAGAGAGACACGGAGGCACTGATACAGACAGGCTTTGGAGAAAGACAAACTTTGTGGCCACCACTTGGGTATTTGAAAACAGCACAATTACTGTTTTTCGGTCACAGGAGTAAAACATTTCCCATTGAACTTTTTGGATGCATATTTTCATGCGTACTATTCCCAAAAGTCAGATTTCCCTCTTCCCCCAAATTACAATTTATTCTGACTACTGGCTAGTTTTGAAAAGAGTTTTAAAAGTGACCATTACCGGCTCGGCGCCTGTGGCTCAGCAGGCTGAGGCGCCAGCCACGTACACCTGAGCTGGCGGGTTCGAATCCAGCTGAGACCGCCAAGCAACAATGGTGGCTGCAACCAAAAAATGGCTGGGCGTTGTGGCGGGCGCCTGCAGTCCCAGCTACTTGGGAGGCAGAGGCAGGAGACTCACTTAAGCCTAGGAGTTGGAGGTTGCTGTGAGCTGTGATGCTACAGCACTCTACCCAGGGCGACAGCTTGAGGCTCTGTCTCAAAAAAAAAAAAAAATCTGGCAGAAAGTCTGTGAAATCGAAGCTCTTTTTTTTCTTTTAGAGACAAATTCTCGTTCTGTTGCCCAGGCTAGCGTGTCATGGCATCAGCCTAGCTCCTATGTTTACATAATCCTCCCACCTCAGACTCCCAAGTAGCTGGGACTACTGTTGTCCACCACCATGTCCAGCTAATTTTTCACAAAACTTTTAAATATTTTATTTATTTATTTATTTATTTATT
>CAUYON010122829.1:0-19312 GCA_963573935.1 Arctocebus calabarensis | reverse complement strand
CCAGCTACTAGGGAGGCTGAGGCAAGAGAATCGCTTAAGCCCAAGAGCTGGAGGTTGCTGTGAGCAGTGTGACGCCACGGCACTCTACCCAGGGTGATAAAGTGAGACTCTGTCTCTACAAAAAAAAAAAAAAAAAAAAAGACCCCGCCTTCAGGCGCGGCGCCTGTGGCTCAATAGGCTAAGGCGCCAGTCACGTACACCTGAGCTGGCGGGTTCAAATCCAGCCCAGGCCAGCCAAACACCAAAAAAAAAAAAAAAAAAAATGTCCGGGCGTCGTGGCGGGTACCGATAGTCCCAGCTACTTGGGAGGCAGAGGCAAGGGCTTTGCTTGAGCCCAGGAATTGGAGGTTGCTGTGAGCTGTGATGTCACCGTACTCTATCCAGGGTGACAGCTTGAGGCTCTGTCTCAAAAAAAAAAAAAAAAAAAAAAAATATAGGCAAGGGCCAGCCCATAGTGAGTGCTAGTCACACAATACGTACTGAAGGTCCTACACAATTTCCAGGCTCACCAAGTTATTGCCTAAACATGTTGTGCACCCCATCCAAATTGTCTGGCTTACCACCGTACTCCACTTTATGTATTGTTTGTATTTTTTCCCTTATTTTCAAAAAAATACTCAATTTTTAGAGACGTTTTAAAGTCATAGCAAAGTTGAATGGGAAGTAGAGTTTCCATAGACCCCCTCTGCTACCTCTGTTTTTTTTCATGTAAAAAAAAAGAGTGAGGTTGAATGAATAGACTCTTTACACATTTTTGTTCTCAGTTTGGGGGCAGTTGATAAGATCCTAAGAGCCTATGTTATTACCTGAGGGAGGGGGTGACAAACTCCTAGCTTCTTTGCAACTAGCATAGGGGCTGAGGTCCAGGACAACCTGTAGATGTACTCTGGGCTCAGTAATTTGTTTACCAGGGGCTAGGATGGCCAAAGAGGGTGACTTCAAACTCTGGAGTCTGGAGCTGCTTTGGTTGGTAAAAGGTTAGACTTGTACCCCAGCAGAACCAGTTTAAAGGTCTTTCTGAACTATTTCTCTTGCCTGACCTAGCCAAGGCCCCTATGAGCATGGATAGCTTCCCCCCCTTTTAACCCATATTTTGGTGAGGAATTAGACCTAGGCATTCTGTCTTAGTTGTTTGTTAAAAAGAAGGTATAAAGAATCGAATTTAGAATGCAGATTCCTAGGGTCTGCCCATCAGAATTTCTAATTCAGTAGCTCTGGGATGGGATTCTGCACTTTCAAAAGCAACCTAGAGATTCTGGTGCAGGAAGTCTTAGAGTACTGATAGAATTCCCTAAAATAAAGCAACTACCTTAGATAATGTCCTGGGGGTAGAAACCCTCCCATCAGATGGTGGCCTGAAGAACCAGGGCTTTGCCCTGTCACCTTCAGACCAACACCCCAGATAGTAAATGGAAACATCACCCTGGAAGACAGGTGGGCAGGAACCTCCCCCAAAGGAAAGACTTGGGAAGAGAGGGAAGCTGCAGCTCTCCGAAGGTCCTTAGATGAAAGGATGAAGAAGGATCATGAGTAAGAGTGGCAGCAGAAACATCAGGTGCAGAGGCAAAGTTACCAGAGACAAAATTGTTGGTGCTGTCAATTATCAAACCTGCTACAAGGAACATAGGATGTGGGAGAGTAATTGTATGTTGCTGTGTCCAGAAGGAAGAATAAAGCAACTGAAACCTGTGGTGGTGTATGGGGTGGGTCTGTTAGACTTTGTGCAAGTGAGAAAAAGAAAGCTGGTCTTACAAACACCCACAGAACGTAGATCTGTAGGAGCACAAAGAACAAGCAACTGAAGAAAAAGATAATTAGATAACTTATGGGGAAAATTTCATTTCATTTTTTTCTCATTTTCCTTACAGATTACCTAATACCTTCTCATGCTATAAATGTATAGTCCTGGCTCCTTTTTTTTTTGAGACAGAGCCTTAAGCTGTCACCATGGGTAGAGTGCCGTGGCATCACAGCTCACAGCAACCTCCAACTCCTTGGCTCAAATGATTCTCCTGCCTCCGCCTCCCAAGTAGCTGGGACTACAGGCACCCGACACAACGCCTGGCTATTTTTTGGTTGCAGCTGTCATTGTTGTTTGGCGAGCCTGGGCTGGATTAGAACCCTCCAGCTCAGGTGTTTGTGACTGGCACCTTAGCCACTTGACCATAGGTGCTGAGCCAGTCCTGGCTCCTTAATTGGCCTATTATCCGCTTGCTGGAGTTCGATTTTTGAAGCTAGGAAACCACAAAGGCTATCATCTTAACAAAAATTATAGGTTAGTCATCTCAATAGGTCAGGTAACAAAGTCCAGTCTGTTTTATTTCTAACCCAAATATTGCAAATATACAGAAAATTACCAATACAAAGCTAAACACATCCAGATTTATTTACACAATGCTAAAGAAATTTGAATTCTATTTTCATTTTGTGGAATTTTATTATGGAGTCTGGCTTTGTTGTGTTAACTGACATGGATCATTGAAACTTGATTATCCCACCTCACATGCAATTTTCTGTCCCACGGGAATAGAAAACTTGGGTTTTTAGAGCACATGCAGTAAAGATTTTAATACTGCTTTACACTCTCATAGGAAGGCAGCTGTCTCACAGCTTGGGGAGGGACCACATGCTCAGAAAGGGGACAAGAGACAAGAGAGGGTTGAACAACCGGCACGTGGGGACCCTGAGCATTTCTGTGCATGAGGATGAGGAGGAGACGACCAAAACCCTCCCTGGAGTTCCAAACACAGGAGGAGGGCAGAGTCATCAGGGAACGTGAAGTCACCTCACCACAACCTAGGGCATGCGGAGGATAAGATGTTAAAAGATTTAGGGAATCTCAATAAGTCATTAAAATGTACACTATACAGTTTATACATGTATATATGTACACACACACATATATATAAAGGTACAGGTTAGTTTATGTTATTCCTTATAAACAAGTACACTTAAGAATGTACTGGTGTGAAAAAACACATACAGCAGTTGTTGGAGACAATTTAAGATTAATGTTGTGACTCTTACTATTATAATGCAACATAACCAAGAAATCAAAATGTTCCTACTCTTTCAATTATCCTCCATGAGGACAAAGCCTGGGCTCTGCTAGGTCAGGATGGTGATCCCAGAGCTGCCTGAGCTGGACAAACTGGTGGCAGATGAAACAGAAACTCTGGCACCTGCTGACTCTGGCCCTCCCTGTCACCCTATCACATGGCAAGTCTTAAACTTTGGTTTTGTTCACAGGATATTTAAGTGCATTTTCATTTTTCCTGCTTGAGGAAATGTGGCAGCTAAATTGAAAAGCTGAATCCCTTCCTATTTTAGTAGTTCTAAGTATCTTGGCTTAATATGGGGTAGAAGGGTTTACGCTGACAAGGAACAGAATGAGCTCTGGGCCCTTGTGTGCGGGACAGGCTCTTCAGAGCTTCCTAAAAGGAAAGAGACTCTCTACCTGAATGGTTTGCCTGGAAACTAAATAAATGACTGAACTTAGTTCAGCCCGGTCACCCTGGGGTAGGGATAGACATCCCTGGCTCCTCTCTGTAACCTGGTACCATGATAAAGGCCAGAGACTACAGTTTACAGCTACGGTTTGGCTGGAGCTGCAGGTGGCCAGCATATTACAATCTGTTGGGGAGGAAAGGCCAGTTTGGGCACGCAGAGGTCCAGCGGCCAGCCTAAGAGTAGAGAGAGATACTCTGTATACTAGACAGCCGATTCAGAGGCAGAGGCTGAGGTCTAAGTTTCAGTTATAGTTAATCTTTGGAATCTCCTGAGCCCACCCTAGACTACTCTAAAGCCACAACTCTTTGAAGGCTTTTATTCTTCTAAATAGTGTTTCTAGTCAATTAATAGCCTCGGTGTATCCATCCATCACTGGTCTCTGGTCTCACTAAAAACCCAAAGCCCCCTTGGGTCCACAGCAGGAAAGGTGAGTGAGTTCCCCACCTGGACTTAAGAGCTTTGGACTGTCTGATTATGTCCAACCTATCTTATAACACTAAATTCCATTGCTGAAACCTCCAGAAATCTTTTCTGTTACACAATGATATACTACGTTTTACCTTCAAAGTTAATGCTCCTAATGTGAGAAGGAGAAATTTTATATATATATATATATATATATATATATATATATATATATATATATACTTTTTTTTTTTTTTTTAAGGAGCTCTAGTGGATTGGGACCGTCTTACTCTCTGGCTGAGGGCATAGATTTGAGTGTGAACAGTAATAAAGGAAGCTAACTAGCCAACAAAGGGAATGAGGCAGTCTCACTGGCAGCGCTCACACCAACTGAACTGGCCAGCCAAGGGTGAAATCCAGGAGGTGGAGAGGGAGACCTGCCAATGGCGATTCCACTTCTGCACTCTTGAATGCAACAGGGGAGTAATTATCATTATTTGTATTTTCAGCCATGAAAAATAGGAGAATAGAATTTTCTGTTTACCAGAAAAAAAAGATGCTAAATACTGCTCTGAGAGAAAGGCATAGCAAGTCATCTACAAGAAAGCAGCCCTGCTCTAAGTAGTCAGTGCTGGCATGCAGAAAGATTTTCAAGATTCTGAAGACAACTCACCAGCACTGCTCATACCACACACAGAGACCCTGGACAACTTACTCAATTTTGGTTATTCAGCTCCATTACAAGAAAGCTGTGAGGTTTAAACGACATGATAATGCTAGTGAAAGTGCTCTGAGAAGGTTCAACAGAAATCTCAGATATTACTGTAAGCAAAAAGCCCTAATTTTATATGTTTAGAGCACAGTATTAACTCTCCTGCCTCAAAACTAATAGGATTACCATGTATTAGTTCATCTATCCACAGATGCTGGGAGAAAAGGTATATGGTGTAAACAGGTCTTTTCTGGGCACCAAATTCACTGAGGGCAGGACAAAGGTTGACACTGTCTGAAAGACTAGTGCACTCTGGCCCTAACAAATATTCATTGTCTTACAAAAGCTGCCCTAACTTCATTTTCTAACTGAAGCTCCCTGTCTCACTTAGTGTTACTGCAATTTCAGTATCTCTCAAATTCTCCACCCACTGCCTCCTCCACTTTCCAGGCTGCTGTTAATCCATTCTGGGGAGGAAAGAAGTTAGCCATCTGCTCACGTTCTGACAAAAGTTAATTTGGCACATTTGCTTTTTACTGGCTTTCTAGCCACAAAATGAACTAGCAGAAGAAAGGCAAATGGCATCTACTGAAGAGTGTTGCAATCATAATCATTGGGATTTCTATGACAGCACAGTAGTACATACAGACCAAAAATTTACCGTATTATAGTCCTGTGTAGCAATTTTTCAAGGTATATTAAAACTAATTATTGCAGGCCAGGCACAGTGGCTCACAGCTGTAATTCTAGCAGTTTGGGAGGCTGATGTGGGAGGATTGCTTGATCTCAGGAGTTTGAGAGCAGCTTGGGCAACAGGGAGACCCCATCTCTACAAACAAACACCCCCCCTAAAACCCCAACAACTTAGCCAGGTGTGATGGCATATGCCTGTAGTCTCAGCTATTTGGGGGGCTAAGGCAGGAGGATCACTTGAGCTCAGGAGTTTGGGGTTATAGTGAGCTATGAAGACACCACTGCACTGTAGCCTTGGCAAAAGAGTGAGACCCTGTCTCAAAACAAAAATAAAACTCATTATTGCAACTTTCCATCATTGTACATCCACCCCCAAATCCATCCTACTATATTCTATAATTTTTTAATTTGGAAAAACCTCAAATGGGAAACCTCCTTAATTCAAAACTTGAAGTTAAAGTATCAGAGAAAGCATCATCTAGACTGCAAGTATGTTTTCAATTGGTTCAGCCAAAATTTTCATGCCAACAAATTACACAGTAAAGGTGGGAAATATGGGTAGGAAGGCCAGTCTGGTAACAAAATTCTGATTTAAAAAAATTCTATAAATCTGAAACCATTTCTAGTCCTAGCTCCATGTATAGCAACCTAGGAAGAAGCAGATGAGCAGCCACTGTAGCTGTTCATCAGCCAGCCCACACACAGACTGACAAGGGGATGGAAGACCTCAGGGCCCCAAGGCCACAACTCACACTCAATAGTCAACTTTGGAGAAGGGATCGCTCAGCCTGGGCAGACTTCCATCCAACCTTGTACCCTGTCCTTGAGCAAGTCCATTGGCACACACACAAAGCACAGCTTGAACAACCTCAGAAGCAGCAAGGATTTCTTCTTTAATAGGTGCTAAATCTAGTCAACTCTCTGCTTTTCCTACCCCAAGTTAAAAATATTGCCCTGTAAGTTTTCCTGATTTAGTGTGTTGGAAGCACATGGTTAAGTTAGTTGCCAACAGGCAATTAACAAGGGTATTGCCTAATTAAACAGGGAAAAAGAAAAATTACTATGGTCTATGCTCCCTTGGGGAACAAAAAAAGGAAGCAGGATCTCTGTGAGGAGCTGGTATACAATGTTCTCGGAGTAGGGCTGTCCCCAGATGGAGAAAAGCTGTTCAGGCTATGCCAGCCGCTGCAGCCTCTGTTTCATCTCTGCAGTGGCTTCATGTGGCCAGCAGAGCCCAGAGGCAGCACCAAATGCTTGTGAAAGCTGATGGCTGGAGGTGGCAGATGCCCTGGGGTGTGCGCCATGCACAATAAGGGTGGGTTAGTGAGCTGGTCCCTTTTAATTCCATTTCATTTCCCTTAAAAAACAAAAACAACCCCTCCAACCCACACTTTGGAAAAAGACAGAACTTTAAGTAAAAGGTTAAAGAATTTAAGTTTTTCCTCCTTTTTTCAGAGCCAATTGTAAAAAGTGCTGAGGGCTCCCCACCCCCCTGCACTTCTTTAGTGTAGGTCCTTTTGGCTTTGATGGAAGCAGCAGGACAGAGCTGGGTCCCTCACACGATGATGGGAGTTGGAGCCACAGGGAGCGTGAGAGGTACTGTGGTCCTACCATCTGTGCTGGGTCCCAGCTCTTTGGAAGAGCTATTCAAGGAGGTCCTGAAAAGAAAGACACACACCATGTTATCAACAGACTACAAAATTCCTATTTTGAAAGCAAGCACTTAGCTCCTAGGTTTGCCAAATCTTATAGTTAGTAAGTTGCCTTTAACTCAATTGTACCTTGTTCATAAATAAGAGAACGCAGACTTTTTTTGTATTTTTGGACTATCCCTCAAGAAGAAAACAGTCTCACCTCATCTGAGTCATCATGATAACCACTTTTATTGGAGTGAGAGGCCGTGTCCAAAACATCCACGCCATCCACACCATTGGCCTCTGCGTGTTGCTGCAGCACAGAATACCGGTGCACCAGAAACCTGCGAAAAGATGCTGCGTCAACTTCCATGCACAGGGCTGCATTTCTGCAAGACTGTGGGCTGTCCCAGTTTCACACACGCACAGAACCAGTTATAGGAAGGACAGCCCACAGTCAGCTGACACATGAAAAATGTTAAGACATGAGATCTGGGCCTGATTTTTCAAGACCATGAAGTATCTAGATTTTGCCAAGGGTAAACTCAACCATATGGCTTTGCTTGGCTTTCTGCTTTGAATTCAGTACCTTTGATTGAATTCCACGGTCCTTACCTTCCCCCACAGACATATTTCTTCACAATGAGCACTCCTGCTACGACTGTGACCAGCATCAATCCCACGATGGCCAGGATAATGGGAACAGAATTTGACTTGGAATTCTTGATAAATTAAAACATAAACAAAAGCTTTTAGGCATGCATGTTCTAGGACTGCATTCAAAGCAGCCACTTAAGCCCCTCAGTTTTTTGTGAATGATCTGCAGCCCCAAAGCATTTAGTGAGGGTACTTTTCCAACTCCCCAAGATGAACCATCTCAATGTTACCAGGAAGATAGTACAGCTGGTGGAGGGTAATCAGAGCTGCCACTGCCTTGAAGCTGCAAACTCAGTGGCTTCAACATCAGTTACACTGGAAGCCTTGGCAACTGACTAGATGGACTATGGTGACTGCAACTATTTCGCATTACCACTCTTCACAGGGCTTGCAGCTGAAGGGTGGAGCAGGAAAGGAAGACTGTGACATCGGGTTAATGACTACAACAGGGCATTGTCTGGGAAGAAGCTGTGGCACTGCTATACCAAGCAGGCCATTGAATGACATCAAGATTTACTTTTTTTTTTTTTTGTGGGACAGAGTCTCACTGTCACCCTGGGTAGAGTGCCGTGGCGTCAAAGCTCACAGCAACCTCAAACTCTTGGGCTTAAGCAATTCTCTTGCCTCAGTCTCCCAAGTAGCCGGGACTACAAGTTCCTATCACAATGCCCGGCTATTTTTTTGTTGTAGGTGTCACCGTTTGTTGGTACCTACAATAGTTGTTGTTTGGCTGGGTTCCAACCTGCCAGCCTTGGTGTATGTGGCTGGTGCCGTAATCATTGTGCTATGGGCGCCGAGCCCAAGATTTACTTTTAAAGTTAACTTTGGGCATGTTTTTACAAATAAGCCTCATCAGATCATTGTATGTGACCTACCTGCTTCTGGGTGGGAGATAGGGAGTGTGTGTTTTCAATGTGTCCGAGAGGAGGCGGAGCTGGATTCTGGGACAAGCTGTGTCCCTGTGGGCGGGAGTCCTGTGCAATCACACACACAAACACTCTGAGGACAGCCACCAGGAGTCCAGGGCAGAGGTGCAGAGGAGGAACTTGCCCCCTCACAAATACATACGCCCACACACTCTTTGCCCACTGTCGTCTCACTCCCGCCCCTTGTCAGTCCCACACCCCATAGAACAGCAGAGAGGAGGACTGCAGATTGTCCAGTGCCACCTCTCGTGTTTCAGGTTAGAAAATAGGGGCCCACAGCTAATTGCCCCAAATCATGCTGCTGAGCCAGTGCTTCATTATCAAGAGGTTTCCTCTTCGCCATATCTCTAAATCCCAACTAGATAGATTACCACTACACACATGTAAACATCACTTGCTTCTATATCAAAACCAGTCCACGATTACAGTAACTCAGTTTCTCCTTCATTTACCCCACTACCATCCAGTGCTCTTCTCACCCTCACTCATAGCACTCAAGTCTCGGCCTTTATTGACAACCTTCTTGGGTCTTTTTCCAAATGGCTCTAAGCCTAGAAATTCCCACAACTCTTTGTTTCTAAGACTGCTACAACATTACAGAATACTATTCCCCTACGTCCAACAACTAAAAGGTTTCAGTAGGATGAGCTTATCATAGGTTTATGTGACCCATCCTTTATCCCATTAGTTTCCTGTAGCCTGACACAGGTAGTTGGGCCACTTTGTATCAGTCACAAAATTCTTGATGCTATAACTTTGATTTTTCCTGGCAGAACACAAAATCCCACTTGGAACTAAAAACTATATCTATTTTAACATACCTGCTTTTCTGAACTCAAAAAGTTGCTTCTGCATTTCTTTTTCAAGTCTTTTACTTCTCGAACTGGATTCACCCCACCTTGGCATCTGTCTCCTGGAATTTTCCGGTACCTGAAAGGCAAAGATTTGTTAACAGAATACAAGGTTGCATTCTTTGGTTCTCCTATTTCCTGGGAACAAGATTTGAAAAGCTACCAAAATGCTTCTCATCTTTACCTCATTTTTCAGGCCTGGGGGATGTCCGTGGGGATGTTTTGGGAATATTTTGTATAGCTTCAGGCCAGAAGCAGACTGAGCATCCCTGTCCCCCTGTTGGGGACATTCTTGTACTTTCTTCCTCAGAAAGAACTGACCCAGGAAAAGCTCATTAACAAGTGGTACAAAAATGGGAGGGGAGAGGCTCGGCACCTGTAGCTCAGTGAGTAGGGCGCCAGCCACATACACCAAAGCTGGTGGGTACAAGCCTGGCTTGGGCCTGCTAAATAACAATGACAACTGCAACCAAGAAAAAAAAAATAGCTGGGCACTGTGGTGGGCTCCTATACTCCTAGCTACTTGGGAGGCTGAGGCAAGAGAATTGCTTAAGCCCAAGAGTTTGAAGTTGCTGTGAGCTGTGACGCCATAGAACTCTACCAAGGGTGACACAGTGAGACTGTCTCAAAAAAAAAAAAAAAAAGAAAGGGAAGGGAGAATTATCAGGGCAGGAAGGGAATGAGGTTCCTCTACAGCAGCACCATTCCATATGGTGGCTGTTTAAAATACAATTTATTAAAATGAAAAATCCAGTTCCTCAGTTATACTAGTACCTAAGAGCCACATGTGACTAGTTGCTACCACCTTACACATGGCAGCTCATAGTATATTTTCATTGCCACACAAAGTTCTATCAGATGGTGCTTTGCAAGAGCATGATACATTGAAGTAGTGAAGTCATGCTATCCCCAGACTGGCCTAAGTCGTGCCAGATGAGGGAGGTGTGGACGTGGATGGCAAATGGAGCCGCTTTTCTCTGTGGGGAGCCGCTTTTCTCTGTGGGGAGTCTGCGGAAGGCAGGGTCTGGCTGAGCTTGCTCCTGGCCCTCTGCCTTGTGGTGACAGAGGAGTTGAGGTCCTCTGATGCGGCACGCACCCTTGCCTGTGGCTATGCCTTTTTGTGGGGAGGGCATCCCATCAGAAAAAGAGCACTCTAAAATATGCCTTATGTCTCTGGAGAGAAGCTGCTTTCACTCTGAGCAATGACAATTCTTTCTGTTACATTATGGGAGAAGAAACCATCTCACCCGCTTGTCGTCAGATGCTCTTCTCTTCCAAACAGACAAAACTCCAGGTCGTGGCCCTTCAGCTCTGGCTGTTCCACACACTTGGATTCATTTTCTGGGCGGTAGTAACCAAAGTCACTGCAAGAGTCAGCCAATAACGTACCTTACAAAGCTGCTCAAAGACAGTGAGTGACTAGCAACACAGGCTTTATGTGGGGCAGCGGATGGTTAATATTCCAGTCTTGGATTGCTAGAAAGCAGCTCAGGAAGGGCTGCAGCAACTCTGAAGAAAGTCCATTTAGTAAAATAGACATGGAGAGAGCTTTATTGGGGGTGGGGGGATCCTGGGGGTCAGGCCTGGTGGACTTCGGACTAGCTAGAGCCTGAGCCTGTGCCCTGCACACAGCTCAGGCACAGGGAGGTGGCTGACGCAGCCTGCATTGGAGTGGGGACTCATGCCAGATGAAGAGGCCACAGAAATAGAACAGCAGCAGCAGCAGCAGCTCTAAACTCAGGGACACTTGGCAGTTCTTTCCTTTCCCTCCAAATACTATTATCATGCTGCCCTTATGATACATATCAAACTTTTCTTTCTTCCCTGTGTTCGTCCCTTTTTTGGTTCTTAGACTTTCCTTGTCCCCAAGGTGAATGCTACTTCTTATCTTTCACTCTGTCCTCTCGCTCCATAGTGTCAACCCAATGCCCTTCTTTCTCTGTTTTCTCTAAAGAAACAACATCCTGGCCTTTCTCCACAGTGGCTTCCACAGGAGCATCCTTGGTCCCACCCATCCTGCCTTGGATCTTGCTTCATGGACAGTATGATAGGGACAACGGATCTCTCCCACTCAGCTAGTGTCTTCTTAGCCTGCATCTCTCTGCCCTAGAAATTACTTCCTTGACCCTCCTTTCCCTTATTAGGAAAACTTCCCAAGAGTATGTTTTACCTGTCCTATTTTACTCGTTTATGTTTTTC
This sequence comes from Arctocebus calabarensis, assembly GCA_963573935.1. Lineage (NCBI taxonomy): Eukaryota > Metazoa > Chordata > Mammalia > Primates > Lorisidae > Arctocebus > Arctocebus calabarensis. The sequence continues at coordinate 7,725 of CAUYON010122829.1, read as the reverse complement.
TTTCATGCATATGCATTTTGGCTTCAAACTCCCATACCCTACCTTGAAAATGAATGTCTGAGCCCCCATCCCCCACCCCAAGGCTCACTAGTCATCAAACCCAGTGGAGCCCTCTCTGGTCACATTCCCCTTGATCACAATATCTGAGGCATCTGATACACCCTGTGCACCGGCAAAGCTGCACTTATCTATTTCTCTGGCTACTTGCTCTTCTTTCTTGCTATAATTCATTCTCTTATTTTCTGTGTGTCTGCTCTCCCTCAGTGACCTCAACTACCTGTGGTTGCAAGTACCTCTGGGCACATGTAGCACCACCTACATATGCTGATGGAACCTCAACAAGTGATCAAAACATATCAGGCTTTCTCCTCCATGCCAGGCCCTCCTTACCATTTCCATACCTTTGTCCAGGGCACTGCCATCCTTCCCACCATCTCAGTGGAGAATTTAGCCTGGACACCCTCTATCTGGATCCCACTTACTTCCTCATCCTGACTACTATGACTTTCTAAAGGCCTATCTCTTAGAACACCCTTCCTCCATCATGCTGCTGGGTGTCTATGCTCACAGCAGTCCACTCACTTTAGTAACCAGCTTTCTTCCTAAATGCGCATAATCAAACCCTACCAGTTGACAGTGCTCAGCTCAAATGTCCCCTCTTTGATGAGGCTTTCTTTGAGCCATCTCCTTTATTCTCTCCCTTCTCTAAATCCCCATGGTACCTATGACCTTCTGTTTTGTAACACACTGTCCATTCTCACTTCACATTGTTCTGTGCAGGGCAGATGTTCAGTGACGTTTTGGGGAACACACAGATGCTGCCTGTATTTCAAGGTTTTTTCTGAGTAGTTAGGGGAGAGAGTAGGAAAAACAAGGATGTAGAAGACACCACCCCTCCAAAAGCAGGAGGAAATTCGGGTTAAAATTTCTAGGAGTATCCTCACTCATAAAGGACTCACTCCCCAAGCACAGGAGCTGAGGTCCCAGCTACACATCCCAGCTTTGCGACTTCCCACAGACAAGCTAGTCATGACCTCTCTCATGAGGTTAAATGTAAATTGCTTAGGACAGTGCCTAGTACAGATTCAGGGCTCAACAAATGTTACCTGCTATTATTACTACCATGTTATTATCAAATATAATATGTTCTCAAGGATTTTGGGGAGGCCTTGATGATGGAATCTATAAAACCTATAAAATAATTAAAGCAGAGTAAGTACTATAATCAGGAAACTAGGGAAAACTGGAAGGCTTTAACCTGGTGATATCTGAGCTAAGGAGGAATTCCCCAGGCTCAGGGGTCACAGGAAGAGGCAATGGAGTGGAGCTCTGAAGAAGCATGACATGTGGAGCAGCAGCAAGGGAAAGAGCCTGCATATGTGGAGTTGAGGATGGGACAGAACCCTGTAGAGTTTTACAGGTTTATTAACAACCTCTAGCCCTACCGTAACACCAAGGCCATTGAGTGATATTTTTCCTTGTGGAAACAGAGAAGGACGGACCCTTGACCATGTCACACACAGATGTGAGCCGTGCAGGAGGGACCATACTGGGCCAGACCTGCATTTTACTCAGATATGTATTCTATTGTCACTACAGTTTGAGAGAACATGATGTCTGCCTGCCTTCTCTGTCCAGATCCTTCAGAGCCCACTTTACCTTCTATACCTTTTGCAGGTAATATGTTCCATAATGTTATACTATCTGTCCAATTATTAACAACTTTGGTTCCTTTTCTCTGTGCCTCAATTTCCTTAATAAGCAGTAGCAGCTGTCCACTCTTGGGGAAAAGGATTTCAATATTTTTTTAGCCTTGTAAGACAACTGTCTTTCACCTCCTCCATCAGGGAAAGGGGTGACAGAGGGATCTGAAGTATGCTGATACCAGAGGAAGTCCTCCAGAGAGCAGAGACAGACAGAGGGTTGCTTGGTCACAACATAGTCTCGACCGTTCTGACAGACGGATGACTTGCGTAGCCGTAGGAACTGTTCTTTATAGCCCAAAATGCAGCCATCTTCATAATCCCCGGGGTCTGTGGAGTGTGCCAGCCATATGGTATAGTCCTTCTCTTCACCTAAAGGACAGACAGATTGTTCAGCAAAGTGCACAACACAGAACCCAACCACAGAAGGCAGCTGCCAGGCTATAGGAAGAACAAGGAGAAGGAAAGTGGGAATGTCTGACTCAACCTATTGCTTCGTTTTAGAACTGCAAACAAAAAGTTACATTAGTTGGCAGCGCACATAGGTCAGTGAATAGGGCGCCGGCCACATACGCCAAGGCTGGTGGTTTGAACCCAGCTGGGCCTGCTAAACAACAATGACAACTGCAACAAAAAAGTAGCCACGCACTGTAGCAGGCACTTATAGTCCCAACTACTTGGGAGGCTAAGGCAAGAGAATCACTCAAGCCCAAGAGTTTGAGGTTGCTATGAGCTGTGATACCACAGCACTCTACCAAGGGCTCTACCGAGACTCTGTCTCAGAAAAAAAAAGTTATGTTAGTTGAGACACAGCCTACTAGCAATTGCATTTCTTTGTGCCAAAAGAGGATTCTTTCCATCACAGCAACCATTTGAGGATTAGGAAAAAACATTGTTTTGAAGTGGGACACTGAACAGAGAACCTCTCCATGTCCTTCCAAACGGACAGGCTGCTGTCTATGTGTCTAGAACCCCTTTGTCCTCAGTCACCAGGAGCTGTAGGAGGTAAGCAGCCAGATGTTCTCCACTCAGGGTCAGGAAGCTTTGTTTAAGGATAAGACACAAATTAGCCAAGAACACAGGCTCAATTTCCCCATGTGTTAGTTTATTTCGAAGAGAAGGGAGGATGTCCTCCTAAACTTCTTGCTCTAGTTGACTGCCTCTCAAATGCAGATTGTTGATGATGATAGTTTTTGTAGTATGTTATATCATTTACTCTTGGAAAAACGAGTCAAAGACTATGACCTAAGGACTGTGGATTAGGTTCTTATCCTTTGGGATCTGAAGAGAGCCTGTGAAAGAACAGGTGCATATCAAGACTTTTAATAACATTAAACTTTAGGGATGACTGTAGAACTGTCTGCTGAGGGGAAACTCATAAGCTAGTTCCTTTATAGCCTATTAATGAGTTTAGATGACAATGATCCTCAGGTATTAAAGCATAATTAAACATCCTGTAGAAAAGAAAGGCTCAAACCAATAGCTCTGCTTCCTTAGGAGTCACTGAACTAACAGGCTGAGGAAGTGAACCCATAATACAGTCTGGTAGGATTACAATTCAATTAACATGTCTTAAAACTTTAAGTCTTGTATCGTACTATGTTAACATGTAACTACAGGTCACCTTTTCCCCCCAATTTTTTCTTTTATCTTCCATATTTCTTAGTTTAACAGCAACATCTTTGGCATTGAGGTATTGGTTTGCTTGTGATGCTTTAGAAATACCATGCAATGAACTCTGTAAGCTCTTTTCTGTAAGTGTTTTCTGGGCCTTAACACATCTTCTAGTTTGAAGTCACAGAACTCTGAAGTGGTCAGTGTGGGCTGCATGCTTGCCCCACCGTCATTCTTGAGGCTTACCTGTGACTGACATTCAAGCCAAAACTCTTTGCATGAAAACCTCCTCACTTCAACATTTTGAGAAGTGACACAATTAGGTGTTCTTTGCAACACACTTTCCTCTAAAGTTTCCTTTTTATAGTTCCACTGTATTTCCCTAATCAGCGGTGAAAAACCCTGTAATGTGACGAAATAACTTTAGGCAAACCCATGAATTCACTATTCTTATAAGCAGGAAAAACGTCTAATGATAAAAGTAAGAGATATCTAACAGTGCAAAGCTATACTGGCCTTTTATGGTAGCCCCAGCCACATGTGCCTGCTCTGAATTGAGATTTGCTATAAATGTGTTAAATATACACTGAATTTGGAAGACTTAGGAAAAAATACAAAATATCTCATTAATAATTTATAATATTGCTTACACATTAAAATAACATTTTGGATATTTTAAGATAATTCTGTTACTAAAATTAATTTCACCTTTCTTTTTACTTTCATAATGTAGCTGGCAGAATAAATTTTATTTATTTAGTTTTTGAGACAGAGTGGCATTCTGTCACCCAGGTAGAGTGCCATGGTGTAATCATAGCTCACAGCAACCTCAAAATCTGGTGCTCCAGAGATCCTCTTGCCTCAGCCTCCCAAGTAGTGGGGACTACAGGAGTGCCCCTCACGCCTGGCTAGCTTTTCTATTATTTTTAGTAGAGACGGGGTCTCCCTCTTGCTCAGGTATGTATCAAACTCCTGGAGCTCAAGCAATCCACTTGCCTTGGCCTTCCAGAGCACCAAGATTATAGGCATGAGCTAGCACACCTGGCCTAGAATAATTTAAATTACATTATGTGGCCCTCATATTTCTCTTGGGCAGTGTGAGTCCTAAGAAGGAAGCTGCTTTTGTGATACCGTTCCATTACTTGATTATCCACATGGAACATCCCTCAATCACCTTTCATATACATATAAATTTGTTTATGCCAGCTAAAAGAAAAAGAAATTAAACTGAATTGATTATTTAGGAAAAGGGGCTTGTAAGTTTCTGGCAGAAAAGGTCAAAGGAGACACTCACAGTTCCTTTCAAGGATATCTTTAAAATCAATGGTGTAGGAGACCCATTGGCTGGTCAGGAGAGAGTCTGTGAAACCCCAAATGCTGATATTCATGGACCTAGCTCCAGGTTCGGAGGCTAGGCCGGTGAAATAGATGGGGTCCCTGGTGAACTTGTAGGTCCGCCAGCATTGACCTTCATCTGTGGAGAACCTGAAAGCACAGTTAGAGAAAGATCATGACAGAGGATCAATGTGCACTAAGAATATCAGGAAACCACTTGGACAGTTTGATCCCAATGTAGACAAAAAACCCACCTGACAAATGTTTTAACTTTTAATGTTTACAGTAAACAAGGTAAGGAAAAGGATTCATTCAGAGAGAGTATGAAAATTCTTTTAAAGGAAAGAGAGGGTAGTAACCCAAGTAAGAATGAGCTTGTAAATCAATAAATTCATTATTTCATAAGAACTTGTACTTAAGAAGTCATTTCCAATCCAGAGGGCTTGAACAAATGCATAAAATTTTTGTGGTGAAAGGAAGAATATTTTTAAGTGACAAAATGTGTTAGCAAGAGGTAGTAAGAGGGGGTGGTGCCTGTGGCTCAAGGAGTAGGGCACCAGCCCCATATACTGGAGGTGGTGGGTTCAAACCCAGCCCCAGCCAAAAACTGCAAAAAAAAAAAAAAAAAAAAAGGTAGTAAGAGGAAAAACCATTGCCCATTTAATCTGAGTTGCTCTAAATGTAATCCCTTCTAGAACCTTTCTTATAGTTTTGTAGAATTATCTTAAGAAATTTGAATCACGGTCGGTAACCTCCCCCTGGTAAACTGAAGCATGTTCCCACAGTTACCCTCTGAGCAGATAGTGTGTGTGAAGAGCTCATGCATACTTAATCACATTGATAGGAAGGCTGCTGTGCTCAATGGCCACAATGATGCCTCCGGAATCCAGGATGGTGTAATAGTGGGGTCCGTCCAACATCTTCGCCCAGGAGTAACCCCCATCATCTGAGATGTACACATCTGGGACCATCACTGAGATGGCATCCCCCACGCTACCTGCAACATAATCCACCATCTCATCAGCATAGACAGGCAATGAACAAGAGGAGTTACTAATGGGAGATTAATTTTGAAAGAATTTATTCTGATTATTCCCCAACAGGCCTCTTGTAGCAAAAAGGAAGGCCTCCAAAGATTTGGAAAAGGTAGTCATGCTGCTCTCTCTTGACAGAAATCTAAGAAAAACCCTAAGTATCATTACAATGCAAGAAATTCTACCAAAGGAATGTAAAGGCTTTTTTAGATGTATAGATGTTTAAGCCATCTATAGTGGTTTAATAATTTTTCTTTTTTTCCGTATTTGTTTGTTTTATTGGGGTTTTTTTTAGAGATGGGTCTCTATCATCCAGGATGGAATGCAGTGGCATGATGATCAAGGGCTGGGGCTCAAGTGAACCTCCTATCTCAGCCTCCTGAGTAGCTGGGACTATAGGCATGCTATGTTGCTCAGGCTGGTCTCGAACTCCTGGCCTCAGCTATCCTCCCACCTTAGACTTCTAAAGGGCTGAGATTACAGGCATGAGCCACTGTGCTCGGCCTATGGTGGTTTTTCTTATAGAGCTCAAAGCCTGTAGCTGAGTCTCAGTGTGCTCAGCTCCTGCTCCTATTGGCAGTGACAAGTGGGAGAGCTTCTTACCATGAGCGATGACTATGCCTACGGCATTAGGCTCTGACAATGGGGCCATTGGAACATTTAATTTCTGGGAGATGCTGTAGGAAGCATGAATATGAAGGCTGCACTGTGAAAAGAAACCAAAACTTAGATTAAAACCAAAAGTACAATTCCTTTTTTTTAGAATTTATTTATTTATTTATTTTTCTTTGAGACAGAGCCTCAAGCTGTCGCCCTGGGTAGAGTGTCATGGCATCACAGCTCACAGCAACCTCCAACTCTTGGGCTCAAGCGAGTCTTCTGCCTCCGCCTCTCAAGTAGCTGGGACTACAGGCGCCTGCCACAACGCCCGGCCATTTTTTGGGGGGGGGTGGTTGCAGCCGTCATTGTTGTTTGGTGGGCCCGGGCTGGATTCAAACCTGCCAGCTCAGGTGTACGAGGCTGGCGCCTTAGCCCATTGAGCCGCAGGTGCCAAGCCCAAAAGTACAATTCTTGTCTCACAGGGCTCTTCTGATAACACTTTGAACTTAGCCCAGAGATATCTCAGTAGGATAATCTTGTTTCAAAAATTATAAAATACATATTTCATAAAATTTACTATCTTAAACTATTTTTAAATGTACAGTTTAGTAGTGTTCAATATATTCACATGTTGTGCAATCAAATCACCAAAACTTTTCATCTTGAGAAACTGAGACTCTTCCACCCATTAAGCAACAGTTCCCCAAGTCTTCCTCCTCCCAGCCCCTAGCAACCACCATTTTACCTTGTTTCTATAAACCTGACTGCGCTGGGTACCTCAGGTAAGTAGAATCACACAGTATTTGTCTTTTTGTGTTTTGCTCATTTTCACCTGGCACAATGCCCTCAAGGCTCCTCCATGTTGTTCCTCCAGAATTTCCTTTGTAAGACTGAATGGTATTCTGGTGTGTGTTGTGTGTGTGTGTCTGTGCACAGCACACATTCTATGTACCCATTCATCTGCTGAAGGGCACTCGAGTTACTTCTATTTTTTGGCTATTATGAATAAAGTTGCTATGAACACAGGTATGTAAATATCTTTTTGAGACCCTCCTTTCAATTCTTTTTTATTTTTTTAATTTTTTTTTTCTCATTCCTATCATTTTTATATGGTTTTTTTTTTTTTTTTTTTGTAAGACAATTTATTCACAGAAAAGAATACAGAAAACATTAAGGCACCTAGTAGAGGGAGAAAATTCTAGTGGGGAGAGAGAAGCTCTCTCCATTTCTCTCCCAGTCTTTCCCCATCTCCTCCTTTAGGCCTTTAGTCTCAGTATATATAGGTGTATGGGTTCCTTGGCCAGGAAACAAATGAATACAGTCCCTTCCACCAGGGACAAGGTGAATGAATGTATCAATGAATGGATACAGTCCTTTCATGGAATTGAGGCCTAGGAAATTCACAAGAAATTGACCTAGGCATAGGAGATGGGGGTTCC
>CAUYON010122826.1:0-14595 GCA_963573935.1 Arctocebus calabarensis | reverse complement strand
TAGCCATATACATCAAGGCTGGTGAGTTCAAATCCAGCCTGGACCAGCTAAACAAAAATGAAAACCGCAATTAAAAAGTAGCCCGACATTGTGGTGGGCACCTGTGGTCCCAGCTACTTGGGAGGCTGAGGCAAGAGAATCGCTTAAGCCCAAGCGTTGGAGGTTGCTGTGAGCTGTGATGCTACAGCACTTTACTGAGAGCGACATAGTGAGACTGCCTCAAAAAAGAAAAAAAAGAAAGTAAGTTGTGGGAATCCCAGGCTGGCGTAAACCACAAGGAAGTGCTAGGTGAACGACGCACATCCTTCTCCTCCTCACTCCGTCCTTGCTGAACCTTCTGTGGGGTCTCGGTGCCCCTGCTGCTTCCTCAATCCCCCATGTTCTGCAGGAGGACCTGGACTTGGATCATAGCTCTTTACCGCGTCCCATGAGCAGCCGGAGTTTCCCCAGAAGCCTGGATGACTCTGAAGAGGATGATGATGAAGACAGCGGGCATATCTCCAGGAGGAGAGGAAGCGTCTCTAGTGGGGTGTCTTACGAAGAGTTTCAAGTGTAAGTATAAATGACTTGGCAGGATTTAGGCTGCCTAAGGTGCAAATGAGGCCACGCGTTTTCCTCATTTATCTCAATTCACTCCTTTCCTTACCAGACATCGATTCTTTTTTATAACTTTTATTAGTGTTTTTTCTTTCTTTTATATATAATGTGTTCACTATAGGAAAATTAGCAAATAAAGGTAAAAGAAAAGATTAAAGTCTCCCAAAAGCCTAGCAACCAAACATCCATTAATACCTATTATTAATTTATTATGATAATTCCCTCTGTCTCGAACTCCTGGCCTCAAATGATCCCCCCACCTCAGCCTCCCAAAGTCTTAGGAATACGAGCATGAGCCACCATGCCCAGCCATGAACATTTTATTTGTTATACTTTTAAGTTCTAGAATTTCTCTTTGATTCTTTTTAATACTCTCTATTCCTTTTTTGGTAGTTGGTGATATTCTGTGTTTGATGACACATTGTCATCATGCATGATTTCCTTGATTCTTTGAATATTTATAATAGCTACTTTGAAGTCTCTGCCAATTCTGGGATCTGGGACCTCTCAAACACAGTTGAGTTCTGTCGTCTGCTTTTTTCGTCCTGTGTATGGGTCACATTTCCTGTTTCTTTACGCCTCTCATATTTTGTTGAAAATTGGACATGTTAAATAATAGTATTGTAGCAACTCTGGATACTGATTCTCCTTCCTGCCCAACTTGTTCTTATTGCTCTTCACTTGTTTACTTTTCAGTAAAGTTTATTTTCTGACGTTGTTCCTAGGGGGGCACAGCTATGGCACGAGCAGTCACCCTGGGAGGATGTGGTTCTAGCAGGGCTCTGGTCATGTTTCCCTGATCGCTCCCAAGCCTTCTGCCCCTTTTGGTATTACACCCAGCCTTTAGGTTCCTTCGTTGGCTGACCCTCAAATGCCTTGGTCTATAAATTGCTCCACAATCTGATCCTCTTAAATTTGGAGGTACAGTCTTTAACTGCTTTCTTAGCTGTCTCTTTCCCTGCTTCCCTCTGGTAAACCGGCTGGGAAGCAGCTGATCTCCTGACACTACCAGCCTCCCCCCAACTGATTATCCCCACAATCTTTGTTGCTTTCAAGAGCATTCTTAGGACTGAATTTCCCCACACTTTATTCCAAATAAAGTCATTTCACTTGAGAAGAACTCTATATTCCTGTTACCTACTTCTTTCCCTGGGCAATACCTCTGTGCCACTGCTCCAGACGTGGAGCCAGGGACAATGGCCCACCACTCTCAGAGCGATAGCTTATGAACAAAGCATGGGGCTGGGATGGCAGCCACTGGTCTTCTCACCTTGCCTCTCTTGCTATGGAAACTCCACCTTACACGCAGAGCCCCAGGCCTCTCCCCTGCTCTTGCCTGGATTAAGCCAGCTGAGAGTGGGAACGCTGAGAGGAGCCATGCTGGCAGCCTGACCCTCCCCACACGATATTATAGCCCTGCTGGGAGCGGGGGATGAAGGAGCCCTCTGTTCTCAGCTGCATCTACCTAGATGGGTCACACCTACCTCGAGGGGTGCTGTCACAGTGAGCTGGGGACAGGAGAGAGGGCTCAAAATAGGGTTCAAATGCCACAAACTCCCACTCCTCTGATGGAAATTTAGTCGATTTTCTTGAATCAGTGCCTTTTCATTTGCTGTATGCCATTAAATTTTTTTCTAAGGATTATAAATATTTTGAGGTTTTTTTTTTTTTTGTAGAGACAGAGTCTCACTTTATCGCCCTCGGTAGAGTGCTGTGGCAACACTCAGCTCACAGCAACCTCCAGTTCCTGGGCTTAGGCGATCCTCTTGCCTCAGCCTCCCGAGTAGCTGGGACCACAGGTGCCCACCACAACACCCAGCTATTTTTTTGTTGCAGTTGGACCGGGGCTGGGTTTGAACCCACCACCCTCGGTATTTGGGGCCGGCACCCTACTCACTGAGCCACAGGCGCTGCCCAGTATTTTGAGTTTTTAAAAATAATTTTCTAACAGTTTCACTTGAGAGAGAGTCTACCCTCATGCTACCTTTCCAGAGCCTACATCCAGTGTACAGGGTTCTTAAGTTTTGATATAACATTTTTCTTATTCAGAATAATGGAGTCATAAGTGAACATAGTGTTTTCATACTGCTTTTTTCAAGGTTTATTTATTTAATATATTGTGAACATATTCTATTTCATAATACATTCTATTAAATATTCTGTCCCAATATAATATCTAGTGTCTCCTTAGAATTTCTTTGTAATAAAACAGTGTTTTTCACCCTTTTTTATCTCACAGCACCCTTAAACCTGTAGTTATACTTCTGTGTCACACTTAAATTATGTCAATCCAAAAAAAAAAAGTAATAAAAAGAATGTACTTGCTGTGCTTTGAACTTCTTTTGAAAATAATTTAATTAATAATCTTTAAAACTTTTCTTGGTGCACCTCAGATCCCCTCATGACATACCAGTTGAAAATCACTGGTATAGATGCACAATAATTTATTTAAATAACCTGTTGATTCTTGATAGAGCTACTTTTCAGTGATCCACTATTAAGAAGCAGCCCTTTGGTTAAATATTCTTGTAGCCAAGGATTACACAGTCTGAAAGAAAATTTCCTTTCATTTTTTAGGACACCTTATCACCTGCACCCAGGCTGTAGGGCAGTGGTGTTTTCCTATTCACTGTATCCTTGAATTCCTGGACTTAAGCGATCCTCCTGCCTCAGTCTCCTGAGTAGCCCAGACTGTAGAGTTGCAGGACCAGGATTAGATATTGCTGTGTTGCCCAGGCTGGTCTTGAGCTCTTGGCCACAAGCGATCCACCTGTCTCAGCCTTCAAAGTGCTGAGATTATAGGCATGAGCGACAGTCTCAGCCTTCTTTAGAAAAGGTTCTAAAAACGAAATGTCTCCATAACAGGAACAGCATGCATTTTTAAGAGTTCTGTGTAGGTGATTTGTAGGAACATTGGTCCAGTGAACGCTGCCACCAGCAGTGCTGAAAATGTATCTCTAAAGCTTGAAACCACTTTAAAAGGGTTTCAGATGATCATACTGCTTAAGAAAAAGAAAACTCGTAGCATTTCCACTTTCAAAGCCATCTGGCTGAGAAGACGCTAACCAGGGCTCTGCCCCTCTCCGCATTCTGCTTTCCGGCAGCCTGGTGCGGCGAGTGGACCGAATGGAACACTCCATCGGTAGCATCGTGTCCAAGATCGACGCCGTGATCGTGAAGCTGGAGATCATGGAACGCGCCAAGCTGAAGAGAAGGGAGGTGCTGGGACGGCTGCTGGAGGGCGTGACCGAGGTACAGGGTCCTGGGCATGGCTAGGGAACGAGGTGCTGTGCACTGATTAAAATGGATGTCACGGCACTGTTTTCTGCTGGATTTAGTGAAGAAGAGTGAAAAAAAAAAAAAAGGATTATGTGGGCAGAAATGCACAATGTTGTTTTCATTTACTCTCATTTTTAGAATTTTTTTTCCTGAGGTAGAAACCCTCTTTGTTTCTATAAAATATCAAGATAGTCATATTTTGTACCCCTCACCTTGAGATGTCTGCCTTGACATGAGATAATCTGGAGGTGTTACATTCTTTTCTTTTTTCTTCTCTGTTTGTGTGTGTGTGTGTGTGTTTAGAGACAGAGTCTTATTCTGTTGCCCTGGGTAGAATGCCCTGGCATCAGCCTAGCTCACAGGACCTCAAATTCCTGGGTTTAAGTGATCCTCCTGCCACAGCCTCCCAATATCTAGGACTATAGGCCTACACCACCATGCCCAGCTAATTTTTCGATTTTTAGTAGAGATAGGGTCTTCGCTCTTGTTCGGGCTGGTCTCAAACTTCTGCACTCAAGCAGTCCACCCACCTCAGCCTCCCAGAGTGCTAGGCTTACAGGTGTGAGCCACCACGCCCCACTGAGATCTTACTTTTTTTTTTGAGGTAGAGTTTCAGACTATCACCCAGGGTAGCAAAGTGCCAGGGAGTCTTAGCTCACAGCAACCTCAAACTCCTGAGCCCAAGTGATTCTCTTGCCTCAGCCTCCCAAGTACCTGGGACTACAGGAGCCCCCCACAACACCCAGCTATTTTTTGGCCCGAGCTGAATTTGAACCTGCCAGCTCCGGTGTATGTGGCTGGCGCCCTAGCTGCCTGAGCTACAGGCACCAAGCCAGGTCTTACTTTCTTAATACTTCACACACTCGTGGCCCTGCCTTCAGCAGAGAGTAGAATTAAGTGAAAAATGATCCCAGCGACTTTGAGAATTGCCCAGACAGGCTATAAGTGTGCATTCGTCCCTAACTCCAGATTATTTGGCCCCCAGATTCCCTAACACAGTTTCTAAGTAGAAGAGTGTGCATTGCCCACCTCCAGCATCCTGGTTCCCTTTTCTCTTTTTAGGATGAAAGACTGGGTCGTGACAGTGAAATCCACAGGGAACAGATGGAACGGCTCGTGCGGGAGGAGTTAGAACGCTGGGAATCTGATGACGCCGCTTCCCAGATGAGTCATGGGTTAGGCACACCAGTGGGACTGAATGGTCAACCTCGCCCCAGAAGCTCCCGGCCGCCATCGCCACAGTCTACAGAAGGCATGGAAGGTGGAGGTGGAAACGGGAATTCTAATATCCACGTGTGACCCGTGTGTGTTAGCAATGTGTGTTTCTAACAGGTGACAGGGCAGCTGTCCTGAATTGCCGTTCATAAGAACACTATTTATACGCCCTGACCGCCATGGGATACGGATGTTTGTGACTGATTGTTAATCTTCTGCACTTTAATTTATTTCGTATAAAATTTACCCATGGATCAAAGAAGACCTTTTTTTTCTTTTGCTCATCTAAAAAAATCTAGGTGTAAATACTGAGTACAGAAAAAGAAATCTTTGTGAAGTATGTGGGGTGGTATGCCGGATGCTACCATCACTGGGTTTTCTCAGTTGCCAATGAAGTAGCCTTTCAAAGCTAGAGAACTGTCACAGGGCTTCTGAGCCTCCTTTCCAGTCACAAAAATAAGCAATGTCAAGTTTGTCCAGTGTGTGAAGGCCTGCCTTTCCACTCTGGCACAGCTCATGAACTTCATGCATAGCTTTCTTTCAGAAAGGAGACTTCTATTTCAACTACCTTCCTGGGGTAAACTTTTCTACATGGTAAAATGGAAAAGAACTCCAAATCATAGAATGGGTATGTGGTCATGATGCTAGAATTGGTATGAATGGTGACGATATTAAGTACTATTCATTTTTTTATTTTATCTAATACCTCTGGGATTAACTGTTATCACTTAATTTTTACCTTATTTTGGCTCTAATTTGAAATGAGCTGAGTAAAACTATCAAAAATCAATGCTATCAATTATAGGATAAAATGGCACAGTCCATAACCATAACAAGATAATTGCTAGATTTTTTTTGTCACTTCAGTTTGACTTTTTCTAATAATTGGTTTAGTATAAAGATTGTCTTTTCTGTGTGGCTCCACTCCTTTGCAACCGAATTTAATATTATAATCTATTGTAGTAAGACCAGCTTACTAAGTTTTTAGTATGCACTGGAGGTTTTAACCTAACAAACATGTTCATTGTAAACAAAATTTTAAGAAAATTTTGAAACTCATAAGTTTGTTCTTATACTACTTTAAGAATGTAGTACTCGGCTTGGCACCTGTGGCTCAAGTTGCTAAGGTGCCAGCCACATACACCTGAGCTGGCCGGTTCAAATCCAGCCTGGGCCCGCCAAAGGGCAACAGCTGCAACCAAAAAATAGCCAGGCTTTGTGGACGACTGTAGTTCCAGCTACTTGGGAGGCTGAGGCAAGAGAATCACTTGAGCCCAGGAGTTGGAGGTTACTGTGAGCTGTGATGCCATGGCACTCTACACAGGGCGACAGTTTGAGGCTCTGTCTCAAAAAAAAAAAAAAAGAATGTGGTATTCAAGTATTCTTGATCCTGTATGTCAGAAGTAGAATTTACAATCCAAATGGAGCTCAATTTAATAAAAGGGAGTTTTTAGTACTGAAACTTCATTCAGTATCAAAAGGTATCAGCTTAAGTTTTCGTTAACAGTTGCTATTTTCATGAAGAGGGTCCCAACAAATTTATGGAGGAAAATCTATTTATCAATAAAAATATTATTCTACAAAAGTGTTAAGTATGGTAATTTTTTGAGGACTTATAGGATAAACGAGAGAATGTGGTATGGATGAGTAACCCTCACTTGGAGAACTAATATAAAAGAGTCCTGCTTTTTCACGCTATATTTTAAATTCACAACTTGTTTATGTAGTTGGTAGAATATGTCAGTCAAATCTCCAGTGAAAGCATGAGCAAACAGTGACTTTGAGAATTGCCCAGACAGGCTATAAATCTCCATTCTTCCCTAACTACAGATTATTTCTCAGTTAGCTTCTATAAAAGTGAAATGTATTTGGTTTCTTGAACAGTTATTCCTCATGGCTTCATCTCTGTCTTGACTTTTCTTTCGAATATGCTACATAGAGTTCTTCCTAACTACATGCTAGCACGTGCATTCCAGGGATACTGAGTGTACATGGTATGTATGCGTTCCATGTTGTTACATGTAAACAAACTTCAATTTGAAGTGCAGCTATTATGTGGTATCCATATGTCTTGACCAGGTACCATAGATTAATTGTGGTCACTGGGAAGTCTTTTTATAATACTTATTATTATGCTATTTTTTCATTTCACTTGTAAAATTTTGCAGAATTCTTTCTTTTTACTCATAAATTAGGTGTATTTTTCTTCTTTAGTCATAGGGAATTCCTCCCTGATCCCATCCCTATCATCTTCCCCTATGAATGGGTATTATTAAGAAGATGTTTTGTATGCAAGTCTTTCTCAGCAATCAAGAATCTTATTAATGTGTAATATTGAGATCTTTACTTGTTAATAAATACTTGACGTAATAGTAGATGTCAGAGTTGTCTGTTTCCTAATTGGGTGGTTTGCATCTTATCATGAGATTAATGACACCTTCTCCTTCTATTTCCAAAAACAATATAATTGACACATTCCATGTTTATTATGGCAAATATGCATTTCAGGTAACTAATGAGCCTTTAAACACCAGGCTGTCATGCATGGTGTCTTCTTTTCTATTCCCCTCAGAAGTAGACCCTGAGACAAGGATTCCAGGGCAGGTGGTTTGTGCGGGAAGTGTCGGCAACAGGGATGGTAGGTGGGGGGGACAGGGAAGAGAGACGTCACTGAAGTGTTGTCAAACTAGCTAACTGTGTAGGCTGTTGAAGCCTAGTTCCTGTGGTGAAACTCTGGAAAACAGTATAGAATAAACTAATTCAGACTCATCCCACCTGAGGGGCTGGGCCTTCAGTTGGAAGGCCATCCAGGAGAATGGTAATGTAGAACCTCCATACTTGACCATCTCCCTACACGGACCACCTCCTTCAGTTGACCTCATTTGCATAGACTGGACATGGACCACCTCTACATGTCAGTACAGTAGGACTAGTTCTTTATGTTGACCACCTGTTTTTTGTAGTCCCTTTTAGTGGTCAACTTACAGGGTGTCTACTGTACTTTCCTAGCACTGCCAACAGACAGTAGCCCTGGCTGGCTTCTGAGCAAGCCTGCAGGCAGAGGCACAGACCCTGGAAGTTGAAAATCAATGAACATAACCGCAGGACTGTGGCACAAAGGATGTGGGCATGACTTACAATCACACTTGGTTCAATGGCAAGGGATCCCATTCCCTTAGAATACAAAGCAAACGGTGCCCCTGCAGTTGTGCCATGTGATGACCTTGCATGTAGGCGGCCCATAAAACTGGGAGAAGTTTAAAGTACAGGGAAAACAGCAGTAAGCCGAGATTCTGGTCCCCTGTACACAGGTATGCAAGTAAGTTAAAGCTAGCATTTCCACTACAACCAGGAGAAGGCAGTGTGGTACCTAGCACAGTGATGTGCTCAATGACAACCTGTGAATCAGCAGAAAGGAAGAGAAGTCTTAATGATTTCAAATTTGAAAGGTAAATACACAGTACTGATATTGCCACATACTAATTAGAAATTTAGGGTGGCAGCTGTGGCTCAGTGGGTAAGGGCACCAGCCCCACATACCAGCAGGTGGCAGGTTCAAACCCAGCCCCAGCCAAACTGAAAAATAATAATAATAATAATTAAAAATTTACTTAAAACTCTTCTGTAAGTAGTTGTTCATATATACCATAGTATATTTTAAAATTGGGATCATATTGTTTGTACAGTTTTGTATACTACTTTTCTTTTTTCTTTTTTTTTTTTTAGACAGTTTCACTTTGTCACAGTGCCATGGAGTGACAGCTCACAGCAACCTCAGACTCACTCTGGGACTACAAGCAGCCTGCCGTAACACCTGGCTATTTCTCTTTTTTAATATGGAACGCTTCATGAATTTGTGTATTATCCTTGTGCAGGGGACATGCTAATCTTCTCTGTATCATTCCAATTTTAGTATATGTGCTGCCGAAGTGAGCACCACCCAGCTATTTTTGGTTGTAATTTGGCCGGGGCCGGGTTTGAACCTGCCACGCTTAGTATATGGGGCCGGCGCCCTATCCAGTGAGCCACAGGTGCCACTCAATTTTACGATTCTTTAAGGTTTTCATTTTTTCATGTGAATCATCTAGGTTTTTTCCTCTTATGACCTACTGATTCTGATACTGACAAAAAATTTTAATACTATTTAATTACCTAAAGATGTAATGAAAAGGATTAATTGCCCCTTATCACACAATGTAAGTAGTAAGACAGCAAGGGCATTTCATAGAAACGGTATCCACTTGAGCTGTGCTGTACCCAGAGAGATGGAAAAATTGACTATAAAGCACCTTTCAATATAAGTCTGCCAAACGGATTTAGCATTGGGAATATTTGGTCGCTCAAGAAAATAGAAGGATAGGGGTGGCGCCTATGGCTCAAAGAGTAGGGCGCTGGCCCCATATGCCAGGGTTGGTGGGTTCAAACCCAGCCCCAGCCAAAAAAAAAGAAAGAAAATGGAAGGCTAGTGATAAGAGCTATCTTGGAAATGTAAGCTATGTTCTATTTATAAATAATAGTAGAAAGCTATCAAGTAGCTTGGACAACAAAAATAGCTTTGAGAAATGCAAAATTCATGAAGCATTAAAGGAAATAACCAAGAAAATACAAATGCCCATGAACACAACCTTTAGCCATACCCTGTCCTGCATTGTTTTGCTTCTCATCTTGTAATTTGCCTTTGTTACTAATGGAATAACCCACAACCTGTGTCGCGGCCCACAGGTTGAGAACTGCTGAGGGTTGGATGGAACAGACATAGAGTCAATGCTGTTAATACAAGTTTTATTATTTATCTTGACCAGTCTCTTAGTTTATCAAACAAATCTTAACATACCATTGAATTGAACGTGAAGTTGCAGATGTAGAAAAAGCAAACTAGCCAGGTGCAGTGGCTCACACCTATAATCATAGCACTCTGGGAGGGTAAGGCAGCTGGATTGCTGGAGGTCAGAAGTTCAAGACCAACCCGAGCCACAGCAATACTCTATTAATAATAGAAAAACTAGCCAGATGTTTAAGGTTGCTATGAGCTATGATGATGCCAGGACACCCTACCCTGGACAACAGCATAAGATTTTTGTCTCAAAAAATAAAAAAGGGACAACAACCAGAAACACATATGAAATGAAATTTTCTAATACTTTATTTTTGTATTTTGTGTCTTTTTTTTCAGACAGAGTCTCAAGCTGTTGCCCTGGGTACAGCACCATGGCATCACAACTCATAGCAACCTCAAACTCTTCGGCTTAAGCGATACCCTTGCCTCAGCTTCCCAAGTAGCTGGGACCACAGGCGCCAGCCACAACGCCCAGCTATTTTTTGGTTGGAGTTGTCATTGTTGTTTAGCAGGCCCAGGCCAGGTTTGAACCGGCCACCCTCAGTGTATGTGGCCGGCACCCTGCCGACTGAGCTATGGGCGCACCTATTTTTGTATTTTTTTTTATTCTAGTCTGTCCTTTAAATGAACAAAACATACTTGTTTTTCACGAGATTAAAAAATAAGATTTTGAACTTAAAGCTTGCAAACCCTTTAAGTTCAAAACTTTATTTTAAATTTAAGTTCAAAATAAAAATGTTTTCATCAAGACTATATGTTTTATCATGAACTCCCAAACAAATCTGCCCAAAGTCTTTATGTAAAGCAAAGCAGTTTCTTGATCAATAATTTCTTTTTATATTAAAATTTCTAACATAACATCTTCTATGGAAGTTGTGCCGTAAGTTTCACATCACATCAACCCCAATGAATGTTTTAGGCAATTTTATCTTCTCCACCACTATTATATTTTCTCCTTCTGCCATTTCCCTCAAAGGGAAGCATTCTGATAATTTTGGATATGCAGGAAAACAAAGACCCTATCAGGAGTGTCCGGCCCACAGTCTGCAAACCACATGTGGATTATGTGAGGACTTTCTTGCTTATCCGTGGTGGTGGGTATGGTGAAAATCACGCAGTACTCTTTTTTTGCTCATCAGCTTTTATTAGTGTTTGTGTAGTTAATGTGCAGCCCAAGACAACTCTTTTTCCAGTGTGGTGCAAAGAAGCCAAAAGGTTGGATACCCCAAATGGATTTATGCTACAAATTGTATTTCTTAACGATGCTGTGTTATTAAGATGTATTTTGTCTGCAGTATGTAGCTCTGGTGAGTTATAAGATTGTGTCGTATCTTCTAGTGTGTAGCCACCACATTTGATTATCCATTGCTATAGTGAGTTGGCTTTAATTGCTGTATTGCGTTTCTCCGTAGATCACCCCCTTGTCTGTACGGACAGTGCTGAGTTGAAAGCAGCACTCACAGTCGTCACTGCCTGCTGTTTCTGGTCTTTTTTTTTTTTTTAAAAGCAGGTTTTACTACATTGCCCCGGCCAGCCGGGCTTGAACTTTCAACCTCAGTTGATTCTTTCATCATGCCCAGCTGTTTCTGGTCTTCCCAGGAACGTATTTTAGTTTATGTTTCTCTGAAAGAGATAAGAGATGTGAACTTAAGTTCAGGTAGTTTACTGGGGAGGTGGTATCAGAAAGCTGGAGAAAGAACTGTGACACAGAAAAGGAGGAAGTGCCAGTGGACAGACGTGTCGATGTCACCTCTGCAGCAGCAGGGGCACAGTCCCCCTCCGGGAGCATGACAGATATCTTTCGTAACTCCACCCGATGAACAGAAGGCCGGGAGCATTTGTCCCCTGGCCCAATCCCCATCGGGCACTCCTGGGGCCACGCACCTTCAGGCCACCCTTCACATAGCTGAGCCCTGTCAGCTGTGGAGGGGACCTCAGAGTGGGCAAGTCAAGAGATGTGTGGTGCGGCCTCAGGTGGAAAGCTGTCATCGTGGTCGGAGTTCTCCAGAACTACCAGCGACAGCGGGGAGGTGACAGGCACCAAACCCGTCTGCTTTAGCCCACCCTGTGCCCCACTCAGGTCCGCCGTGCCCACCATAAGTCCACTCTGGACTTTTTGAGGGAGAAGCCAGCTATAATCAGCAGAAAACACAATACAGGCGGGGTAACTAGAACAAGCTCGTCCCCATTGCTGCCGGTGGGCCCAAGGCCATAATCACTACTTTTTATTTATTTATTTATTTATTTTGAGACAGAGTCTCACTTTGTCACCCTTGGTAGAGTGCCATGGTGTCATAGCTCAGAGCAACCCTGAACTCTTGGCCTCAAGTGATTCTCTTGCCTCAGCCTCCCAAGTAGCTGGGACTATAGGCACCTGCCATAATGCCTGGCTATTTTTAGAGATGGAGTCTCGCTCTTGCTCAGGCTGGCCTCAAAGTCCCCAGGCAATCCACCCGCCTCGACCTCCCCGAGTGCTGAGATTACAAGTGTAAGTCACCCTTCCCCACTACTTTTTTTTTTTTTTTTTTCCGTTTTTTGGCCGGGGCCAGGTCCAAACCCACCACCTGCAGTATATGAGGCCGGTGCCCTACTCCCTGAGCCACAGGCACCGCCCTCCCCTCTACTTTTTATTTCTCTCCCCACCATCCTTCCTAGAGTTCCCATTTTTAGTGTTCTGTGAAAGGGTCATATATGCAAAGTGACCCCAAGGACTGAAGGAGCAGGGAAAGCAAAGAATGAGGCAGACAAATCCTCTCTGTCAGGATGGGATGATTTACTGGGGGACTACAGACACAAGCATGGCCTTGAGCAGCTGCAAGACGTCGCACCGCACCCAAGAGCAGGGGGGGTGATAGTGCACGTGCTGGGAGGAGCGTGTAGGTGACTGGGCGATGCCGCTGACGTCACAGAGCACCAGCATCAAGGGTGGCTTTGGAGGAAAGGGGAAACTTACAGTGAATAGATTTTCCAGCATAAAGAATAATCCATCAACTAGACATTTTGGAGGAATTCCCAGACTCAGGGTTAGGCAGGCAGATTAGCACTTAAAAGTAAAGTCACTCTCGTCCCCACACTCCATCCCTGGAGTGCAGCTCTTACAATCTCACCCACCCACCTCTTCTGCAGTGACCCCTGAGCCTTTACAGGTGGGCGTCTGGTGCCAGGCATTGAATGAATTTACTTTTCTTTCTTTTTTTTTTTTTTTTTTTTTTTTTTTTTTATAAAGATTCTAAATTTTTTGCCCTCAGTAGAGTGCTGTGGCATCACAGCTCACAGCAACCTCCAATTCCTGGGCTCAAGCGAGTCTCCTGCCTCCACCTCCCAAGTAGCTGGGACTACAGGCACTTGCCACAACGCCCAGCCATTTTTTGGTTGCAGCCGTCATTGTTGTTTGGCGGGCCCAGGCTGGATTCAAACCTGCCAGCTCAGGTGTACGTGGCTGGCGCCTTAGCCCATTGAGCCACAGGCGCCGAGCCCTTCAATAGTAATTTGCCGGGGAAAATGTTTGGGTTTTTCAGATAGGGAATGTGTGGTCCAGGGTTGGATGCAAGCAACTGATACAGGGTTTCCGCATTCAGGGCTAGACAGAGCCTTCCCTCAGTCTCTAGGTCTGAGTGAGCTCAGAAATCAGATCCCCATCTCTAGGCCCTCACAAACAGGCCTCCCTTTCTGGGCCACATCCTCTGGGCACTAGCAGGGTCATGAACTAAGCAGCCTGAAAGGCTCTCCCTTCAGGAGGGAGCACATACCCTAAATCCTGGCCTGAGGCAAAAATTGAAAGGACCACCTTCCCGTGCTAATTTTAGGATCATTTTCTGCCCAGAGATAGGCCAATTGTGGCATACTTTCCCCAAACCCCATGCCTCTGGGTTAAAATTTGAAACGTAGATTAAAGACTATGTGTGTGGGGGGGCTTCCCACGTGGATTCCCCCCGTGCTGCTGGAGGTTCTGGTACCCCTCTTTTGCTCCCTCCCCTTTTGCTTATCAAGCTTGTCAATCTTTCTCCCTGTCAATCAACTCTGTCCTGTTGCTTATCTGCATGGTCTGTGGTTTCATTCTTCAAATCCTGAAATCAAGGACTCAGTATGGAGAGAAACTCCAACAGCAGAACTCCGTGGAGCATGATGTGCAGTTGCTACCAAAAGTTCAGCACTTGTCCCTGCAGCTGAACGAAGAACGGGCACGCGTGGCTTGAGGAGGATGAAACAGACGTTTATTAATTTGTGGGCCGATCAGGAGGGTGGCAGACTGTCATCTTAAAGCACCAATGTCCTGAGGATAAGCAGAAATACAGAGCTTTTAAAGGGTGGCGTTAACTTCAGGTTATGGCTGTTTAATTACAGCTGACGTCCTGATCAACTCCATCCTCGGCAACCTTTATCCAGACAATTCCCTTGAGCCATCTCCTAGGGTACCAAAATAACATCTGAACACTCCCCTGTGGTTCAAAAACACAAAGAATGCTTCCCTCTTACTTTGATTACTGGCCTTGGACAGAGATGCAGGTTTTTCTTCTTTTTTTTTTTTTTGAGACAGAGCCTCAAGCTGTCACCCTGGGTAGAGTGCTGTGGCATCACAGCTCACAGCAACCTCCAATTCCTGGGCTCAAGCGAGTCTCTTGCCTCTGCCTCCCAAGTAGCTGGGATGACAGGAGCCCGCCACAACG
>CAUYON010122825.1:0-13415 GCA_963573935.1 Arctocebus calabarensis | reverse complement strand
TTTTTTTTTTTTTGTGGAGACAGAGTCTCACTCTATCGCACTTGGTGGAGTGCTGTGGAGTCACAGCTCACAGCAACCTCCAGCTCTTGGGCTCAAGCGATTCTCTTGCCTCAGCCTCCCGAGTAGCTGGGAATTATGTATCCTTGCAGTGATAAATTATACAATGATGCGGAGGGGTTTTGCCTATAGCTAGGGATTCTTCCCTCCCCAGCTGGTGGCAGGGTCCTCAATGCTGACACGGCACCTAACAAAACAGCTGCCTACAAAGTTTGCACGGAGTGTTGACCTTTCATCCGGTGGCATCTGCCCTCTGTCCACACTCCCTGGCTTGTGAACCAGTCACCAGCTTCATGAAACAAACGATCCTGCTGTGATAATGGATGATGTCCTCGCAGAAATTCAGTCGGTTTGTCCTGACTCCTATAATATTCCTATAGCTTTGATGGTGGACAAACACATTGATCACACCCGAATCTCTGTTTAGGATTAAGTTAGTTCTTATTGAATTACAATGCCATGAAGAGGGTGGGCACTGAGGCCTTTTCTGTGTACAAGAATCTGATCATTCTCATGGCCTCCCTAGTGTTCTCTGCAAAACCTCAAGAGGATTCCAGGGTCACCCTGTCTAAGTTTCAGAGTAAATGAAGGCTTGAGTTTGGGGGAGAGAGCAGACTTGAGCTGGTGAAGGTGGCGTGGGTGCACAAACCTGGGAGTTTCTGATCTGGCAATGACCCCACCTGGGTATGGTGTAGCCTTCCCTAAAGTGTCCACACCTGCTTTGAAAACTCAGGCGTACACACATATGCATGGGCACACACATCCCACACACTCCGAATTCTTAGTACCTTTTCAAAAACTCTATCTTCCTATCAAGCTATCTATCTTGATTTTTTTATCTGACTTACACAGCTTGAATCTCCAAAATATGTGTTGGCAGCTGGCACGGCGTTATTGAGCCATACATCATGATAGTGACACCACTGCCCACTAACTAGCAGCAATTACAGATGGTGCCAGCACGTTCTGGGGACTGGGGCCAGGCATATTAGATTCCACTCAGTTTTTTTAATGGTCTTCCCTTATTTAATTTTGAAAATGACAGACTATCAACCAATGCATTCTCTAATTCCAAAGACTAATAAGGCCAAAAGGTTTATTTTCTCATTAAAGATGAATGGCATTGACATTTGAATAGATTGTTTGTAATAGGTCCTTGGGACTTCACTCAGGTGACTATTAAAAATATTTTCCAGCACTTGCAGTCAGCCAAATCTGTCCACCCACATCTGTAATTTAGGGGAGATGGCCAGGCTTGCAGATTGCTTCCTGCCCTGTTGGCGTGGCATTGCTGCTAGAAGTCTGTTCCCCACCTTAGCCTCTCAGGGAAGCCACGGAGCCAGGGCAGGGGTGTTTAAAGTTCCAGTAAATGTTCCTGCAGCCTGAGATGACTCTGGTGAGTGAAGCCCCAGGAAGCCCACTGGCCGCCCCTTGCCCCTACCCAGACTGTCTCCTGGACCATCTCCCTGGCCCACACCTGTGGGCACTCAACTCGCACAGCAGACACCCTTGCCCGTGTGCCTGGGCGTCTGGTCCAACCCAACAACATGATCTCAAAGGTGGCAGGCCTGTATTCGTATTCCTTCTCCCTAGAGATGTTTCTTGAACGATGTCTCATAATCAGGCTTCAGGAACCCAGGTCTGTTTCAACTGCTGCCCCCTAAGGATGCTGAAGGTCCCCATAGTATCTCAGCGGTGGCAGCCCTGGGCCCCTTTTCCTCGGGCCTCGGCTTCCATCACATAGGAGCTCTGTCTGCTCTGCTGTGTCTGTGAGCCTGTGCAGCTGTCCCGTGGCGGCTGGGACAGCAGAGAAATTAAACCCAGCATCCTAACATTCCGCTGGGGCTGTCACCACAAGGGCCTCACCCTCCCCTGCCCCCATCAGCGAGAAAACCAGAGCTCTGCTGGCCCCTCCGTCAGCGTCAGGACCTGCGGCCCCTCCCCTCGCTCGGTGCTGACTCCTCCAGGTCATGCCTGCTGTCCTCCTGCTTCCCGGCAGCCAAGTCCCTCAGAGACACCCCGTCCCCTCTCTGCGCGGCTCAGCTTGGGTTTCTGCAGGAGGCTTTTCCATTCTCATTTCTGAAAGTTCACATGTGGGAGCGTTGTGCTCATGTGGTGGAGATAACAGAAAACCTGCTCCCTGCTCTGCACGCAGCCCCCATCAGACCCTGCTTCTGGCCTTGGCCCTGCTGGTGCCATGTCCTGATTCCACAGCCACCTGCCACTGGGGATTGACCCCCTGTTCCCAGGCCCCACAGAGACAAGCCTGGCCATTCTGGGTGTTCCTCCAGTGTGGGTACCCCCCGCACCCAGTCTGTGTCACAAGTGCTGGTCCTAGACACGTTCTCAGTGAGTCAGTGAGCACAGGTCCCTGCTTGTCACTGCGCACCAGTGTTGGCTGAGTGAAGGGCACAGCCCCCAACCCCAGTCGGCTGGCCCCTCCCTGCCATCACCCAGGTCCCAGGTGGAGGAGACCCACGTGACATTTCCCACCCTCAGTGGCCAGGCTGACTGCCCTCCAGGGGGCCTGCTGTGTCCTGGGCCCAGCACTCTGTCCCCCGAGTCTGCAGGACGCTCCAGTGCCCCGTGCACTTGTCAGTCACACTGATACCAGGAGGTGATTTCACTGCGGCCTTCAAAGGTCACATCCAATTTATTCTTTCTTTGAAACAATAAATATGTTCTCCATTCCAGAGATCTGTGACAGACATTCCAAAGATGCTGGGTGATGTGGCCCATGCCAGCAGGTTCCCACGGGAGGACAGTCTGGGATTTCTGTGAAGGGGGAGGTGAACAAGGAGGAGGAAGAGAACGAGGAGGAAGAGCAGGAATGGTGCAGAACACAGAGTCATGTTAGCCTTCTCCTGGCCATGCCGGCTCGGGGCTGAGTCCCCTGTGGGGCAGGGTCCACCCTGTGGCTCCACAGTTCCAGCCTCCAAGGAGAAGGGACATGAAAGCCTGGTGGGCCCACGAGGTCACAGAGATGGCCCATCTAGCCTGAAGGGTGGGCACAGAGGACCAGGGCGCGGGCAGCCCCCGTGCAGGTGCCTGTACTGCCTGCCCGAGGACTTGTGTTTAAAAATTCAAACCACACAGACTCTATTACCTAAAACCTTCCACTTCGCATTAAAAAGTATAATTAAGCGTCTTAATTAGTTCACGTGGAGCCGCAGGTGAGTGTCATTAGCACACCCAGCGGCTGCAGCTGGAACTCTTAAAGGACCGGTTCCCCCTTCTGTTCTGGGCCCGATCAACTACAGACATTAAACTTTTTCCGATTTAAAGTTGAAAGTTCAGGTAATAAAATTAGCTACATTTGTTTTTATTATGAGGGATTAGAGTCTGAAGTTTCTGATCAGACCCAGGCTCCAGTGATTAGTTATGGAAGTCACAGGTGCAAGGGCAGGAAGTGAGCCAGCTACTCCTGAAAAGGCGGACAGACGTGGCTGGGGTGCCCGAGGCTGCCACGGAGGCGCCCTTCCTCAGTTATATTTATGCTCATCATTGGTACAGAATTCAAAAATCACTTTCAGAACAGGGAAGCTGGGACAGAGGCAGAGGGGAACACGTGATGTGTAATTTGGAGCCCTGCCACTGACGCTTGTATCATCCACCCTGGGCATTTCCTACCCTGGGGCATTTCCCACCCTGACCATCTCCCATCCTGACCATCTCCCACCCTGACCATCTCCCACCCTGACCATCTCCCACCCTGGGTATCTCCCACCCTGGGGCATCTCCCACCCTGACCATCTCCCACCCTGACCATCTCCCACCCTGACCATCTCCCACCCTGGGTATCTTCCATTCTGGGGCATCTCCCACCCTGGACATCTCCCACCCCAGGGCAGCCACCTCCCCACCAGGTGGGACGGGGCCACGCAGACCCCAGCCTGGGTCCAGGCTCCCATGAGTGCTTGCAGAGGCTGCCTCTAAGATCCATCAATCTCTCCCTCTCTCTCACACTCACACACATGCCCACAGAAAAGAAATCAAACAATCAAGAAATCTCGAATTAAAAACATTAAATATAGCTAAATATGCAGAAGGCATTTGTAGTTGGGAGCATGAGCTGCCAATGACTGCCCACTTCCTATCTACTTGGTGCTGGTTTCAATCTCCACAGGCGACAGGCTGGCCCTCAAGCACACACGGGGCCCACAGCTGTTCAGCAGCCCTGGGCTGACCTGGGGTTCCTTCCTTCCAGGTCTGTCTGCCCTCTAGACCCCTGTGTCCCCACAACCTTACAGCCCTGGTGTACCCTGAGTGACTGTCCCAGCACACTGAAGGGTAAATTAGTGAGATTTTCATATAGTTAAAGCACTTTCCTTCTAATTCCAGCTTATTTATTTAAATATCTTTCTATGTTTCTTCACATTACAACTCCAAAAGAAAATCTGTTGGTCTTCCGTGCCTCCTTAGGAGAGCCGCCCAGCTAGGCAGAGGGCTCCCCTGGACACCAGCAGCCACTCGCCTTTCTCCTCCGTCTGCCCCCTTCCTCCCCATCACCTTCTTTTCCCTCCACCTCCATCTGGCACAGGGGTTCACAGGACTCCCCACCCCAGCTGGAGGTGGGGACATGAGTCCACATCCACAGGACCCTCCTCCGGCCGGGGTGTAGCCAAGAGCAGGTGATTCAGGGAGACAGAGCAGGAGTCTGGGGCGACGGCGCCTCCTTCCCGCCCTTCTGCTCCCAGCTGGGGTCTGCATGGCGGCCCAGCGCCTGACCTGAAGGCCCTCCTGCCTCTGCTGGTATTGCCTAGAATAGGAGGGACAGGGAAGACCTCAGGGACAAGTGGTTCTTTAGCCTTTAGGTGACGCTGGGTAGGCAAGGAACAAGAAACAGGTGGGGGCAGGGAGTGGCCGGCTTCATTAACTTGGGGGTCCAGGGCAAAGATGACCACATGGGGTCCCTTGCTCAGAAATTATTAAGCTATTCAGGATGGTGCAGCAGAGCATGGACGGACCCGCTGTGTATGTCCAGGGGGAGGGCCCTGAACAGCAGGTGCAGGCAGCCCTTGCAGGCAGAGTCCAGTCCTCACCTGGAGGAGGTTTGGGCCTGGGTCTGGGGAGGTGTGGAGACGGGGTCTGAGCCAGGCATGGCACTGGGCTGGCCACTGCCCGAGCATCAGTTGTGCCTCTTAGAGCATCCCCCACAGGCTCACAGGATAGCCCCTCCAGGCAGAGACCCTCCCAGACAGAGGTCCGGCCATCCCGGCCCTTCCTGAGCAGCGTGTCCAGCCCAGCCTCTCCATAGCTGCCCACCTCACACCCTGAACTCCGTCTCAGAGTGAGTCTGCAGGACCTATCACCTCCCCATTTGGAGATGTACTGCATTTTAAGCTGTCTTTTCATTAAAAATAGCTTGTTAGCCTTTCACTCTGCTGAAGTCAGAGATCAAGAAAGCTGTGGCATATTATTAACATTTTGGTAACTACACCATTGGGTGACTCAGATAGTTCAGGTAATTAAAGGGTGTTCTCTACTCTTCTAGGAAACAGAAAAGAAAAGCAAGCCCCCCCCCCCCATTGCTCTTATAAATAAGTAAGTTCTGAAGGACCTGAGGGCGTGGGGTGATTTTTTTGTGAGAACGACAATGGTTTCAGCTGGACACCCATGTGACACAGGTGAACACTTGGCTCCTCTCTCTCAGCAGACGTTTCCCATCTAGGGCTTTTCTCTCACTGTTTTCAGCTGTAGTTGGGGGCAGGACAGGTGAAGGAAGGAGGCTGTGAAGGTGGGTGTGGGCCTCAGCCCTGTCCTGGTCCTGGTGAATGATCCAGGGTGACACCCCAGGCCACTGCACAGGGAGGGGCCCCTGCTGGTCCCAGCTGGGAGGAGCCCTCCTCCACCCAGCAACTCTCGGTCCCTGGAAAAGCCTCCTCCTAGACATGCAAAGTACTGGGCCAGGGAGCCGTGTCCATCACCAAAGAAATGTGTATTTTCAAGTTAATCAGAAAAAGATCTGAGCTCCAGAGCTTTGCAGTTGAAATCTTTTGACAAATACTCAGTAAAATCTATATTTAGAGGCATTAAATGATTGAAGTGCCCTTCATTTGGACTCGTAATTAAATAGGAATTGAAGTGCCAAGCGTGGGAAGAATAGTTTTACTGGGAATGCTTCCGTCCTCACCAGAGCCCCAGGGGTCTGGCTTTACTGGTTTAGCTGAGGGAGGGGACCCCCCCCGGATGTCCCACCAAGAAGTCTGAGTCCTCCCCTCCAGGCTGGGAAGGACGTGTCCCAGGAGTCCCAACCCAGCTGCACCTAGAAAGAAGGGGGAAGCAGGTGTGGGACAGAGCAGCCGGGCTGGCGAGCCTGGAGGCCTGAGCAGGGTGCCAGGGGCAGCAAGGGCAGGTGCAGCTGGACCCCAGGGCTGGACGCTGGACAGAGGTGCTGGGGGGGAGGGGAAAGGGCCGACAGTCACCATTTCAAACACCTAAACAGTGACAGGGTCAGCCCTGGGGAGACACCCATAGATGGAAATAAGTGAGGAAGGCCTGCAGAGGGGCCCTCTGGGCCATCCGCCTGCCCCGCCCACGTGGCCGGCATAGAGGGCTCACTGCCAGGAAATGACAGGCTGGAGCCTGCAGGGTCCCCGGGAATGTGTGTCCAACCTGTGCGGTAATTAGTGACTAGGAGGGACAGTGTTCTGGGAAGTGAATGAAAGCATGGAAGAGTGAGTGGAGAGAGGAATAAAAGGATGAGCAGAAAGCTGTTTACTAATACATGCATAAAGGAGCAGGCAGGAAGAGATGGGGGGAGAGAGGGAAAACAGGAGAGGCCCAGTTCCAGGAGGGAGCGTGGGCCCTGGGGTCCGCCTCCAGCCTCTCTCTGGGCACCAGGGCTCCAGGGACACCCTCACCTGTGGTCCCCACAGACCAACGTCACCCCCTTTGCAGAACACCTTCTACGTGGGCAAAGGCAGGAGCAATCTCAGCCTGAACCCCCCACGCAGGTTGGGCTGTGTCCAAACACAGACAGGCTTCAGTTCCAGCCGCCTCCCTTTCGCAGCAGCAGGACCCAGGTGGGGCAGCCGTGTGCCCCTCCCCAGCACCTGGCGCTGGCTCCCCTGTTACTGCTGAGCAGGACCAAGTATGTTCCCTGTGTTACCAAGCAGATTCCCTGTGAAATTCTCCCGCTGCTCATTAGCATCAGCCGGGCTCTGCTTCTGGCACGTGGCTTGGGGGCCTGGCAGGGTGGGGTGCTCTGAGCCCCCACATGGCCCATGACAGCCACAGGGGGCCACCTGCAGAGCCGTGGCCAACACTGCTGTTTCCCTGAAAGGAAACTGAGGCCTGCGGAGGTGGTGGTCCTTGTGCAGAGTAGAGATCAGAAGGTCCAGCTGGAGATCACAGACTCACATTGTCACTGAGCTGTCACTCACACTGTCACTGAGCTGGGAATGGGTGCAGGTGTGCTCGGCCACTCCTGCCCCAGGCAGCACCGTCCCCGGAGTATACAGGGGAGCGGGCAGCAGCCCGGGTGGAGCTGGAGCCGAGCCCACCCCTGCACACAGCCCAGGACGGGCCAGGGCCAGAGGTCTCACCCACAGAGGCCAGCACCTGGCCACCACCAATTCTTGGACTTCCTGTGTTTAAATTATAAGCTATCAACTTTGATTTATTTCATAGTTTTTAATTATTTTGTTATAAACAAATATTTTCATTCTAAATCAAAACTAAAAAAAAAAAAAAAGATAGTGAGATTGTCAGCTCATCCTAAACGAGCTGGTGTCCAGGTTTCCGGGGCACAAATCTCTCCTGGTCCAGCCGGCTGGTCGGGGTGTCGGCCCTTCCGAGGTCCCGGCTTCCTCCCAGAGAGCTACTTGCCCTGCCCCAGCCAGCACTGTCTTTCTGAGCAGGGAGGGGACAGGCCTGCTCACCCGGGTGCCTGCTGATTTCCTGTTTTCAGAGTGAGTGACATGTGCCAAGGGGGCGGAGGGGGCCCCGTGGGCTCAGGGGCCAGGGCCCGCAGAGACCCTGTCACCTTCCTCTGGCTGTCTGAATCCCTGATCATTCTTCCTCTGAGAAGTTCCCAAATTTATGTCACTTTCAGTCCAGGATTTGATGAAGATACCTATAATACCACCACTTAAAAATTATGATGGTTCTAGTGTTATGCAAAATTTCTCTTCAGGATGGAAATAAATACTTCAAAGAAGGTTCTCGATGATGGGTGCCCCTGGGCCCCGGTGACACTAGCTTGTCTCCTGACAGGCACCTGCGGCCCAGAGCCTGCCACCTCCCCTGTCTGCACACTCAGTCTGATCCAGCGTGGAGCGCGGAGGTGGGGTGTGCCTTTCATTTGCTGGGGTTCTGTCACATACTAATCAGTCTTCTACCAGGGACGAGCAGCTGCGAGCACAGCTGGGCGGCTCTCCAAGGCTGCCCTGCTAACGAGCAGCACCAGTGTTCCCCAAAGCCGAGGGGCCCTCCCTGGCAGAGGACGGAGGCGTCACCAGCGTCATTAATGGCGGTGGCTCCGCTGTGAGGCCGCCTGGCTCTGGAGCGTTTGCATTCCTCTAGCGCCAGGGAAGCCAGTCCCGTCTTTTATTCATAAGCTGGTTCTCATTAGCCTCCTTTAGATCCTGGCAGACCCATGGCGGGAGCCTCACCCCCAGGGAGGGTTCAGGCAGCCCTGAGCCAAAGCACAACCCACCGCTTTGATTTGGGGTTTTTGAAATGAAGGTTCCAGCGCACGCTTTGTTCCTTGGCTAGCTGATGTGCGGCTTTTTCAGGAAATCGCAATTTTGGGAAGAAACCTGTGACTAATAACACTTCTGCTGCTGTTGATGAAGACAGTTTCTCAGTAGCCCCCAGAGAGGAGCCCCAGGGGGCTCAAGCCTAAAATTAGCCATCTCTGGCCAGAGACACAATTCCACACTGCAGGTTTAAGTGAGAATATTGGAGAACTTTCTGCTAGGTTAATGCAAAGGTGACTTTGCCAGTAAGTGGTGGTTTACTGGAGCCCAGGGTGGGAGCACAATGACACACTCAGCTTCAGAGCCACTTCCCCAGCCCACACAGACTTTGTCAAAACACAGGGAACGGAGAGGCAGAAGCACAATCAGTGGCAGTGTCACTCGCTGGCCAGAGTCCCAGGGAATCCCCTAGCCCCGCAGAGTGGCCCTGTGCACAGAGCACGGGTGCACCCCACCAGGACAAGGCTGACTGCTTTGTGACACGTTCTCACTCTGTGCCTCTAAGAAGAGTCCAGACAGGGACAATCACAGCAAAACAGACCACTGGCAGGCGAGGCCCTTATTGGTGTCCCACTCCCAGTCTGAGGCTCTGTTTAGTGTTTACCTGGAAGGAGAGACAGGCTGAAGACACCTGCAAGGCATATATTTGAGGAGAAATCTTAACACTTGAGAAAACAGTCTCCTTGTCATCCTCTTTACAGCTGCGTTCTGGGGGAAAGGCACAGTTGGCTGATTTCCTTCTTGTATCCTGACTGACGGCAAAGCGGCAAGTTGCCTGTCTGCTGGGCCTGTCCAGGGAGCAGGAGCGCCTGATGGTTTGGGGACGGCACAGTCTCCATGGCTGCTCCAGGCCAGGGGCTGTCCCCACGCACGGCAGTGGCCCTGGGGTATCCCTCCACTTGCCCAGAGCGTGACACCTTCCAGGCCTGCATGGAGCTCACTGCTTTCCCCCCTCACTAGAAAGTTTGCTTTTAGCAAACTCCAAATCCCTGCATTAAAACAATATGCATGGGATTAAAAACTAAGGCTAGATGATTCAAATTGAAATATGACTGCATCACGACTGAGAATCTCACTTAGAGCTGGGTGTTTGTGATGAGGTTGGCGGGACTACGCTGGCGTCTTCAGACGGGCAGTCGCCCATCAGTGTCAGACCTTCCTTAGTAAAACACATGTGCACATGTGAACATATACACTCACATATGCACGTGATACACGTGCACACACTTTTTCACACACATGTATGCACACTTGCACACACAAGCACACTCATATGCACAGAAAGTTACATGCCCACACACACATATAACCATATGCCCACATGCACACGTGCTCACACAGCACCCATGCCCATACACATGAATAACTTTTTTCTTTTTTACCGTGACCAATGTTATTAAAATTTATTTCCCATGGTTTTCAAATGCATGCAAGTGCTCCTGACCTAAATAGAAGATTTCTTGGGTCAAATCTGCCACACTCAATCCTGCACATACATGAATTATTTCTTTGCACAATCAACACCTTTCAGATTTCTCTCAAGTGTACCAGGGAACATCCCACCTGCCCACTGTGCATGAGGGCAGTGGGCCTATTGCACAGCTGGCTTTCCCGACCGCGTGTTGGTCAGTGGCCCCTGACTTCGGAGCCCTTCTCTAAGGAAAGTCAAGGACTTTGTGTCCACTGCATGTGCTTCCAGTCACATAGCTTGGGGCTTCTGGCAAGGAGTGGTCATGCTCACTCCCACCTGAGAATCTGGCTCTGCTGTCCAGGCTGCCACAGGAGGGCAGAGCTCCTGGCAGGGAGAACCCCTCCTCAAGGGCTAAGGATGGACTTGGATTTGGGAGAGGCTCAGTCTAGCAAACTCCTTGCTCTGCCCTTGGAGCTGTGGGTTCTCAGATGTAGATGGGGATGACATGATTGCTTTGGGGTCCAAAGAGGAGGCTGCAGATCTCAACCGGCAAGCCTGGAGCCCGAGTTCCACTATCTGGAAATGGGGCAGGGCTGACCCCCGAGGGGCTTGCCCACAGAGCCCAGCCACGGTTTTCCTATCTTGCTGCCAGTCATGTGGGTTGGGACAGAAGGAGGCACCATCTGTTCCTTTAGATTCTTCGGCATTTCCTGTCTTTCTACACTGCGAACAGACCTCACACTTTCTCATTATCTTGTGACATTAACTAAACCTAACTGGGTTCCTGCAAATGCTGCACTCAGCACTGCCACATGCCAGGTCACTGTGAGGTACCAGGAAGACTCAGCCTCTGAGCCTCAGCGTCCCCAGAGGCAAGACGGGGATTCCAACACTGACCCAGAACTGACGATGCAGCCTGGCAGGTGGCGGAGCACACTGCAGACCAGAAACTGGGAGCCTGTGCAAAGGGACTGCAGGGGACCTGGGGGTTCTGGGCCTCGCCTGAGCATGATGGGAGATGGCTCTCCCTTCAGAAGCAGGCCACTATTATTCCCTCAGTGAGTATCTGCTAAGCACCTGCTGAGGCCCAGGACTCGAGCCCTGCCATGGGTGAGACCAGCCCCAGGCCTGCACAGCTCCAGACTCTGATCCAACAAGCAGCACCCTCGCCAGCTGCCCCTCCTGCCTGTCTTTGGCCGCTGGGCTTGTCTGTCCTCATTGTGTCTTCACACTTGTCTGTGCGCCTTTCACCCCCGATTCATCCCCACCTGCTCTGTCTCCTCTCATCACAGCCCCTGCCAGTGCTGACGTTTCTAGAGCTTGTTTATGGGGTGGATGTGCCCGACGGAAATAGTGGACGTCCACATCCTCAGTAACCATGAGCTGCAGGCACCTTCCTCTCCCCAGAAAGGGGCTCAATTCCCAGCAAAGGACTCGAAATGTCACCAGCTAATGTCACATTTCCCAACAAGCAGTGGTTCTGGACACAGAATAAACCGAGTCACCTTGTTGAAGACCCGGGTGTCATCCCCAGTGGTCAGGCTTTTCTGAAGTAATATGCTTTTACATTCCTGGTTTTATTTTAAAATTAGATTGGATACTTTCTGATAATCAATTTCTTTCATTAAACTCTGCATTCATTAAATAAATTTGTAAGATAAATCTTGGTTTAATAGCATCATCCAGTGACAGAAGATTTTCCCTTTTCAAAACACTTTTATGTGTTTATCTAATTTCCATAAATTTACCTAAACAACCACAGCACTTTGGAAGATGCCATTTTCCCCATTTTAGACGTGGGATAAAACCAGGAAACCCCTCTCTCTGGCCCAGGGTGGGCGAGGAGGGAATAAAACCAGGAAACACCTTTCTCTAGTCGGGGTGCAGTGGGGGATGGTGGAGGGATAAAACCAGAAAACACTCTCTCTCTCTCTCTCTGGTCTGGGCCTCAGGGACTTGTGGTCTGTGGTTTTTAGTCCTGCTGCCTGGTCTTGAGCATTTACTGCTTAGCAGGGTGGGAAATGGCGCTTGTCTACACCACACAGTCCTCCTGCTGTGGGGACAAATGGCTGCGCACCTCCCTTTCGCCTCCATGGAGACAGCCCTCTGCCCTCTGGGAGCACCTTCCTGTAGGACAGGGGTCCTCATTCCGCGGGCTCATTCCTCTGAGGTCAATAGTCTCAGTCTGTGGACACAGTCCCCTCTGTGCACTCTCAGACGAGGGTCTCAGCAGCTGCTGGACACTGGAGACTCCCACGCCTTAATCCCTAGCCTGGTCCTCACCCAGGAGCTCCTGCCCACTCGGTCCAGATCCTCTGTCTCCTCCCAACACGTCCCCACTTGTCCCCACCCATGGCCGCACCTCAAGACCCAGAGCGGGAGGCAAGCTGGATTTTTCCCTGCCACACACTCCCTAAATCTAGACAAAGGTAACCCTGCTGACTTTCAGGAAGATGTCCCCAAACTGGTCCATGTCTCTCTACTTTCACTGCCACCTTTGACCCCAAGCTGCCATCATCCCCGCTGGATGGCAGCAATGACCTCCAGCAGGCTACAGAGCTGTGATTCTAGCTTCTCTCCAATCCATTCTCCATTCTGAGCCACCTTTATTCAACACGTTTTATCCAAATATCTACTCCTTTTATTTCCCTCAAAAGTATTTAACTTCTCACCAAAGAACTATAATCAAGGTTAACCCGAATGAATAAATCCAAAACACAGAATCATCTTTCCGTATTAAAACTCCCACATTCTGGCTTTATTATCTCTATCAGCCTGTACTCTCAGCAACTAGATTCACTTGATTGCAATAAAGATATAAAAGGAGGTGATTCAACTCACTGGGAAACTTTCATGTTGAATTCTCATTGGCAAGAGTAAACAAACAGAGGGGAATCGTAAAGAAGAGTTAAGCTGTCAAAACAAGCTTATTTGGATTTTTCTTCATCGTTTTCTCCCGCCCCTATCTCTCACTCGGCGATGACTTTGCTTACCTGACTTTTCCATAGATGAAGCAGGTTATAAGGTCCCACGAGCATCTCCCCATCTCAGGGAGGAGGCCAGAGCCCACAATGGCTAACAGCTCTGCACAACTCATTCCCTGGCTCCCCCTTCCTTCCTTCCTTCCTTCCTTCCTTCCTTCCTTCCTTCCTTCCTTCCTTCCTTCCTTCCTTCCCTCCCTCCCTCCCTTCCTTAGAGATTCTCTGATATACAACTCAGTAACTCTCTAGTCATAAACACCCACC
>CAUYON010122824.1:0-27249 GCA_963573935.1 Arctocebus calabarensis | reverse complement strand
TTGAGGAAGGCTTGCAGTGCTATAAATTTCCCTCTTAGGACTGCCTTTGCAGTATCCCAGAGGTTTTGATAATTTGTGTCTTCATTGTCATTTTGTTCCAAAAATTTAGTGATTTCCTTCTTAATCTCATCAATGACCCATGTATCTTTCAGCATAAGGTTATTTAGCTTCCATGTTTTTCTTTGAGTATGCAAATTCCTGTTATTATTGAGCGCAACTTTTATTCCATGGTGGTCCGAGAAGATGCAAGGAATAATTTCTATTCTTTTAAATTTCCTGAGGTTAGACTTGTGACCTAAGATGTGATCAATTTTGGAGTATGTTCCATGGGCTGAAGGGAAGAATGTGTATTCAATTTTATTAGGATAAGAATCAATATTGTTATAATGTCCCTACTACTCAAAGCAATGTACAGATTCATGAAGTCTCACGAAAATATCAATATACCAATTACATTCTTCACAGATATAGAAAAATTCATCTATAATTTTCACATAATCATAAAAGACCGAGAATAGCCACAGTCATCCTAAGTAAAAGAAAAACAAAACAAACAAAACATTGTAGAGAAATCACATTACCTGACTTCAAATTGAACTCCAGAGTTTTACTAACCAAAGCATTGACATAAACACATAGACTAATGAAATAGAATAGAGGACCCAGTAATAAGTCCAGTCTTCTAGAGTGAACTTAGACAAATGTGCCAAGAACATACGGTGTTGAAGGACAGTCTCTTCAATAAATGGTATCCAGAAAACTGGATATTCACATGTTGACAAATGAAACTAGATCCTTATCTCTCACCATATACTAAAGTCAAGTCAAAATGAATTATAAACTTAAATCTAAGTCCTGAAACTATGAAATTACTAAGGAAATATTGAGGAAATGTTTTTTCTTTGTTTTTTTTTCTTTTCTTTCTTTTTTTTTCCTTTTTTTGTTTTTTTAACATGAAACAGGTTTATTATTCCCAGATAGGCAAGCTAGGCAGCAAGGGACAACAGAAACATAGGATGCATTTGTGAGTTGGCCCTCAAAGGCTCAGGAAAGCTGCCCAGGGCAGGTGGAGTGTCAATGTGTATCCCATTCGCACAACAGCTGAGGGACCCCATAAAGCAGCCTGACCAAAGTTTTATACCCTAGGTTTCTATGATTCATACGTTAAAGGATTGAAGGGGGAAATGTTTCATGACATTGGTCTAGGCCAGTGATTTTCAACCAGTGTGATGTGAAAATTTTTAAAGATCTTAATTCAATTTTTCTCAAAGGAAATTACAGAGCACAGTAAGTATATTCTCTTCCAACTCTTTTTATTTTGTATCAATATAATTCAAGTGTGTCATGGAAATTTAATTATAGGGTCAAGTATGCTGTGTAAAAAAATTGTTGAAAAACATTGGTCTAGGCAATGTTTCTTGGAAAAACAAGCCGCTAAAGCAAAATTGGACAAGTGAGATCTGAATAGGAAACAATCATCAAAGTGAAAAGACAATGTGCAGATTGGGAGAAAATGTTTCCAAACTACTCATCTGACAAGGAATTAATAGTTTTAATTAAAAAGGACTGCCAATACAATATTTCAATGGGATGAAATCAAATAATCTGATTTAAAAAATGGGTAAAATCTCTGAACAGACATTTCCAAAAAGAAGACATACAAATGGCCTAACATGTATATGGAAAAAACCTTAACATCATTAGTCATCAGATACCAAAACCATAATGTGGTATCATTTTACCATAGTTAGTATGGCTTATATCACAAAGACAGGCAGTAACAAATGCTGGTAAGGATGTAGAGAGTGGGGAATCTTTGTACGCTGTTGGTAGGAAAGTAAATTAATGCAGCCACTCTGGGGAATGATAGAAGTTCCTCAAAAGATAAACACAGAAGAATCACCAAATGACTTAGCAATCCTACAGCTGCGTATTTTATCCAAAAAAGGGGGTGGGAGAGGAATCTGCATATTAAAAGATATCTCCCCTTCCATGTTTATTAAAGCACTATGCACAATAGCCAAGATTTGGAATCAATCCTGTGTCCATCAGTGGAGGAATGAATGAAGAAATTATCCTATATATACACAACAGAATCCTATATAGTCATATGAAGAACAAAATCTTGCCATTTGCAACAATATGTACAGAACTGGAGAAAATGATGTGAAGTGAAATAAAGACACAGACAGACAAATCTCACATGTTCTCACTCACATGTGGGAGATAAATATTAAAAAATGATCTCACGGAGACAAAAAGTAGAATGGTTATTACAAGAAGCTAGAAGTGGTAGAGGAGGAGAGGATAAAGTGAGGATGCTTAATATAGATAGATAAAATGAACAACATTTGGAAGCACAACAAAGTGACTATAATTAACAATAGGTTATAGTATACATTCAAATAACTAAAAGAGTGGAATTGATGCTATCACAATTATCCTAATTTTATTTGATTAATTCATATCATATGTTTGTATCAAAACATCACAAGTGCCCTTTAAATATAAACTATTCTATACCCATAATAATTTAAAAATAAAAAGAAACCATACACGTAGTCATGAGACCTGTATAACCAACATTTTTATGCATCATATGCTTTAAATAAACTAATACAAATTATCAGAATGTGAAATAGTAACTAGTTGTAAAGTCATAGCAAAAATTAGTTTAGTATGTCTTTGTTGTATTTCCTTCATTTTCTAATGATTTTCAGTGTACACATTGTTTAATAGATATATATGTTAAGTAATAATTTCTCTTGCAATGGTTATTTTGCTGTCATATGAAAATGTTCTCATAATATATCACTCATAGAACTATTCTATAATGAAACCATAATGACTTTCGTGCCTTATTAGAACAAAACGAACTTCTGTGACAGGTGCCTTTATAATGGATGCCTTTTAAATTACTATTACAAATTATTGGCAAACCAAGTAAGACAGAAAAATAAGGATATAATATTTCATTGATAATGACATTAGTGCAAAAGAACAAATATTGATTATCTAAATTTTAAATACTTTTCCTTTGCTGGAAATGAAATAATCTTTCAAAACCTTTAGAAACAAATTTAGTTAAAGATAAAATCAGGAAGACATTACCTTTTTTTCCCCTGCCTCTGCTTCGGGCATAGTGCAAGGCAATTTACATGCATTGTCATTTTTTTTTCCTCTTAAATATATAAAATCGTAATAGTTATCACCACTTTACAAATTAAAAAAATATGACTCAAAAGCATTAGATAATCTTGCATAACACTGTAATATAGTGTACCTAGGATTCAAAGGCTTTTCCATCACACTCCAAAATCTAGCTTGTCTACTTCAGATTTTTTTTTAATGGTATAATCACATCTAATTTTTTCATTGTCTACAAGTGAGTATTTTAATATATCGTATAAGCCTAATTAAAAATATATAATTCTAACAAGCTGCGGTGAGCATGAAATTAGACCTCCAGAACCCCAACTCAGAGGTGTACTGAGCCAGGGAATTTGATGTTCCCCTGGAGGCTCTCACCTTTCGCGCCTAGTGAACTTCCTGTGCTGTCCCCAGCCAATCACAAAGCATGGCAGCTTGTGCCCCGCCCCTCCTGTGAGAGACACGACTCCTCCGAGGCTGGCTTTGGCCGTAGACTACTTGGTGAGCTTCCTCCATCACTTAGAGTCAGAATTGCTCACTCTAACTTTTCCAGACTTTAAAAATTTCTCACGTTTACTCTTTTAAATACAATCTTTATATATTTAATCTCATCTTCGTATGCACTCTAGGGAAGATTCAGACTAATATACAAACCATTCACCTCTTTGCTGACTCTTTGGTTTGGCCTCTTCGCTGACTTTCCAAGCCAGAAATTACTTTCCCAGCTCCACATTCTTAATTGGTATACCTACTTCAAACTTAAACATTACTTTAAAATAAAATCTGCTTTGGTCCCCTTCAGCCAAAAAGTAGGTCACCTCCCACTGCACTACTCTAATAAATTATGTGCACCAAGCTAGTGGAACTTTTACTTAGTACTTAGTCCCAGGCATATGTGGCACTAAATAGACCATGAAAAGGACACTTGTTTATAGTAGTGAGATCTGCAACAACAAGAAATATTATCTTATTATCTCAACTTTGAATATGGGTGTTGGACAACTCAACATTTTCACTGCTCCTCTTATGTTCATGTGTATGACAAAAACAGGTAAATATTAAGGTGGAGGTTACATGTAGATTTTAGAGAGTAGGCAAATCTGTCAATACAGAATCAGTGAATAATTAAGATTGATGAACTGCAAAGCCAAAAGTATCAACTGTCTGTCTCTTTACAGAAAAAAAAAAAGTTTGCTTACCTCTAGAATAATGGAAATACAAACAGATGTGGAAAAATGATGGGGTGGGGGAGTTTGAGGTTGCTTAAGGAAATTACACTGGCTTGAGTGTAAAAGTCACTATCATTATAAATCTCTTTGAGGTCTCAATTTTAATTCTCTTGGATAAAAACCCAGAAGTGTGATGGTTCAATCCTACCAAAT
Source organism: Arctocebus calabarensis (assembly GCA_963573935.1). Taxonomy (NCBI): domain Eukaryota; kingdom Metazoa; phylum Chordata; class Mammalia; order Primates; family Lorisidae; genus Arctocebus; species Arctocebus calabarensis. The sequence continues at coordinate 22,717 of CAUYON010122824.1, read as the reverse complement.
GGTATAGTAATTGCATTTCAAAATTTTGAAGAATCTTAATTTGTTTTTAAGTGTTGCTGCACCATTTTGGATTCTCACCAATAGTGTGCAAGGGTTCCATTTATCCACATTCTCTCCAACACTTGTCTTTTATCTTTTTGATAATAGATTCCCAATGGAGGGGATATAATGTGTCACTGTAATTTTGTTTTGCATTTTCCTGATAATTAGTGACACTGAACATTGAAGAGATATTAGAACTCCTGTGTTCATTGTCTCACTATTCACAAGAGCCAATGTGTAGGAACAGTCTGTCCATCAATACATCTGGTGTATGTACTAACTATTTAGCCTGACAAAGAAGAAGATGAAAATTCTGCAGGATGCAGTAACATAGATTGGAGGACATTTGGCCAAGTGAAATAAGTTAGTTACAGAAGGACATACTCACATGAATACAACACAAAAATAGTAAAATTCATAGAATTAAAGAGTGTGATGGTGGTTGCCAGGGGTTAGGGAGACGAAGAAGTTGGGAGTTGTTAACCAACAGGCATAAATAAAATTTCAGTTAAGCAAGATGAATAAGCTATAGATATCTTCCTTGCAACATTATACCTATAGTACTAATGTATTTTATACTTAAAAATTTTTAAGTGGATAGATAGCATGTTATGAGCTCTTGCCACAATCAAATAAAATTTAAATAATGAAAACTCATTGTAGTTCTTAAAATAAGTTTTTTTCCCTTGGATACGTATATCATGTATTATAAAGAAATTAACATTAGCTTCTTTATTTTCCATAGCATAGTGTTGTGTTCCAATTTGGCAAGATATTCATTTAATAACAATTGACCCAGGAATTAGAAGTGAGTACAGCAATAAGTATAGTTATTTTGTTTTAATTGAGAAAATCATCAAAACTATGTGGAATTTAATATTCTGCATAGTAGACATCACATAATTTATAATTTTCCCTTCAGTCTTTGGATGACGAAAGCACCTTTTTCCATATGGTGGATCGGATTTAATTTTTAAATTTATCAGAACATATGCATTTGGATTTATTGTTTGCATCATATAGACATAATGATTTAGGTAGAAATACTCATCTACTACCACTAAATATGCATTTTCAATAATTTGTGTGTGTTCATTAAGTAAAGTGATGTATAAACCCAATCACATTAAATAAAATTATAAAGATTTTGCCATGTTTGATCCACATTCCTATAAAAGTCGTCAAGGTCATCTTTGTGCTTATGTAATTCAAATTCAGACATATACAATGAAACTTTGAAACATGTTTAATCCTTGAAGAATATTTCTGTTCATCAAAATTGAAGTGTACATTCTCAACCTTTCAACTAGTTTTTATTGAGAAAAATCTCATTTGGAAAATAGTTTTTTAAGTATGTTTTAATCTTTCTAAAATCAGGAAATACAGTCAGCATTTAAGTACACTATGATTTACTCAGTTGTCGTTTTTTTTCGAGAGTAGACTAAATCAATTATTTTAATTTTTATGTATGTTTAGTGACAATCTAAGAAGTGTAAATTAAAACATATGGTAGGATAATGCAATATATTGACTACATCAAGATAAAGCATTACATTCAATGTTCTTCTGTGTTCTTGAGAAAAGAGATACTAAATGATTTTGCATTGTAAACTATTGGTTTGCTTAGCTGTTTCTTTTAGAAACGTAGCAGCCATTTCTGAATGCTTGCTTACATAGGATATTTTAGATGTTCAGAAAAGCTTGTGGCCAGCTTCTCTGGCATCTAAACATTATCTGAATGTTTCAGCTGCTCCCTAAGACCTTCAATGAGACAAGGTTGCATCATTCTGCAATTTTAAGCAGCTATTTAGATGTGCTTTCCACCGTTCATTCACTGATGTTTTTCACAATTTCATCTTACTGAGATTGCAAAGTCAACCAGATCCTCTCTTTTTAAATTAGATTTAGAATTCAGTACGTCTTTTAGGCTATCATTTTATACATAATACAACTTACTTTTGTTGTCCAAACTATACTAATTATTCATGCACCTTTTCTATATAACCAAATTGCTCCACCTGCCATCTCCTTATATGCACATAATTGCATCTGGACTTGAAAGTATTTGGCCCTGTATACATTTTGACTTATTGTTGCTAGTTTTGTTTTGAGTATAAAATTCAGTATGGTATTTCTGCAGAATTACTCTAAGTGATTTTTAAATATTTTATTCACCTATACTCAAAATTGATGAAATGTTAAACACAGAGAGGAAAAAAAAAGAAAATGTTACAAAAAATTGTAGGGGTTGAAGATTTTTCTTCTGTTACACTAAAAAACAGATGAAACTTTTTAAAAAAAAATAACAGAGTTGAAAGCTATATACATCTGCTTAAAAGAAGAAAGTAAAGAAAAACAGGATTTCCAAAGTAGGAAGCCCATAAATAAGGCTGACAAATAGTATATTTGAACATCTGTAGAAATAAAAAGTCAATACCATCCTTGTATCATTGAACAGCTCTCCTCATTCAAAAGCTTTAAGCTGATTGCTAAAATAATTAATGCTGCTAAAGTTCACTCATCTCTCCCACTATAGTTCCATAATAACAATTATCTTAAAGACTTCTTTAAATTTATGTGTATCAACAACTCAAAATCTAAATGTTTTGCACTGAGTTCATCTCTACAGCTTTTGTATATTAAGTGGCTGACTCCACTCTTTCTTCTCAATGAAAAATATAGAACCATTTTTTTTGCTCTGCTCTTGTATACTATCTGTATAGTATTGAGAAATATATTGTTATTTGATTCTTTATTCCCAAGGATTTTTACCAGGCCTTTTATAAATTTTATAATTTCCTGACTTTCTCTATTTATGTGCAGTGTATAGGAAGACTTCTTTCTTTCTAAAAATATCTTCCAAATTTCCCATTATAGCAATATAATTCTACATGCCTTTTACCTAATATTTTATTGAAATATTATACTCTGTAATTAAATTAGAAATTTTGGATTCTTCAACTGTATACCCATTCCATCTTATCAAAAAGACACATTCATATTTTATTCTATATTTGTGGAGGATGATACAAGGCTCTTAGGATACAATAATAAAACAAAAGTACTGGCTGAGTATAATTTGTGCTGCTTACAGGCTATAAAGGAAAGCAAACAGTTAATTCTGATTAAACTAGACTATACTGCAGAGGCTTATCAGAGTTCAGAGCCAAGCAAAAATGATGACTCAGAATTGGCTTAAATAGCTTTTATGTTGCTTCAAACAAAATGGCAAAAGCCTAGAGCCTTAAGAAGTCAATTAAAATTATACACACAGCTACTAGTATTTCATAAGTTCTTTAGTTAATTCCACTCACTCAAAGTTGAATGAACCAAAAAATCCACACATGCTCTTTTCTCTCTCTCCCCACTCTGTGTGTCTTCTCTCTCGGTCTCTCTCTCCTCCCCCTCTTTCCTTTCTCTCCTCTCTCTTCCCCCATTTCTCTCGCTCTCTTTCCTCCTCTTCCTTAATGCTGCTTTGCAGCATTCTCTGCCAATAAAGACTTTTCCTACCAAAAAAAAAATCCACACACTTATTTCCTTCCTATATCATTAGACCATAGGTAGTTACCCATAAATAATCAAGTAACTCTTGATAACAATTGATTGTAATACCATCAATTCCTTGTAGTATTACAGGCACATGGATCATTTTGGCAAGAGACTTAGATGCTCAGCAGATCTGGTCATGACTCACCATAATTTACTCTGAGTCCATCCCTTTTTCCAAGTAAATAAATATTCAGCAATGCTGGGCATTGTGAACAGATGTTACACTTTTAACCAGATAATAGCACAGGTATCATCATAAAAACAGGTGGTACAAATCATCATGTCAACTTCTGCTATCACTAATACAAATCTCCAGGTAACCCTTTTAGGTCTTTAGGATACCTGATATATATTTTTTTCTTTTTTGAGACAGAGTCTCATTCAGTTTCTCTAGAGCTGTGGCATTACAGCTCATAGCAACCTCAAACTTTAAGTTCAAGCGATCTTCTTGCTTCAGCCTCTTGAGTAGCCAGGAACGCAGGTGTCTGCCACAACACCAGGATATTTTTTTAGAGATGGGCCCTTGCTCAGGCTGTTCTTAAATTCCTGAGCTCAAGTAATCCACCTCCCTTGGCCTCCCAGAAGGCTAGGATTACAGATGTGAGCCACCACGTATGTCTGATTTTCACTACTATATCTTCCCTTCAGTTTTGTATATTTATCACTCAGTAGGGGTCATACATGCATCTTAATATGACAATAAATTATAGACAGCAGCAAAAATCTTCAGCCTAGAATGGCCAGTGCCACTCTTTATTTCTCTTAAAAAAATATTAACCTGCTCTCTTTTCTCTCCTCTTTAGTGTTGCTCTGCAGCATCCCTCACCAATAAAGACCTTTCATACAACCAATATATATATATATATATATATACCTTATTTTATGCTATTATTTTTTATACTTATTTTAAAAAGTTCCTATACAATTTATTTTTGTTGATATATGATAGATATACATAGTTCCAAGGTACATGTGATAACTTAATACATCCATAGAGTTTCAACAGATAAATCGATGCACTTGGGATATCTACCCCTTAAAAATTTGTCTTTTATTTATGCTAGATATATTTTGATTATTCTCCCCTAGCTGTTCAGAAATATATGATAGATTCTTATAAACTATAGTCACTCCACTGATAGATTTAATAGTAATTCTTATTTGTTCTATCAAACCACATATTTGAACATGTTAAAATCAACTTCTCTTCACCTTCCAACAGGTAAGGGTTTGGGAGGTAAACAATGTGGGAGGGTAGAATAGCCAAGATAAGTCAGAAAGTCAGTCCTGTATTTTAAGCACTGCATTGAAACAACAGACACCATAATGTCTAATGAATACATGCTAGTTATTTTAAGCTTCTTTTATTATCAGAACAAGAAGAATTTCTACTGATTCCCTCTGTTCCCTCTGTTTCTTCTCACATCTGAAATAATGCAAAATAGCTTTTTGGTGTTTACCCTTTTCCTGTTGGTACTTTGGGACTAATGAGGGTACTGTATCACCTAGTCTGCGCAGACAGTTCTCCATTTGTTTTTAGATAGGCACTCACTGTCGCCTTCTCAGAATCTCCTCTGTTGTATATTGTTCTGAGAACTCTAAAGTCACATCTTAAAGTTTTGGCTTTGGCTACTGGACATAGTGCTGGCACATTTATAGTACAGGCGCATAGTGGAACAAAGGTTATTGGAGGTGATTGTAAAACAGCTAAATTAGTACAAAGTAAGAGACAGAACAACAAGGTGAGGTTAGTGTGAGTGGCTTCCTCTGTACGAAATTACTGTAAGGATAATTTAATTTTTATTCACCTTTCTAACATATTGCCCAGAACTGCAAAATATTAGGGATAGAAGGATAGCACTGGCCATTTGAAGCTAGAATTTTTTGTTGCCATCTACAATTAATTTCTAGACTGAGGTGCATGATATAACCACATGAATGAAGAATGATAAAACATCTGAAAGAACTGTATAGTATGAAAAATCTGATGCCCTAAAGACCTAAAGTGGTCACTGGAGATTTCTGTTAGTGGTAGACTATTGAAGGTGGAATTTTACATTGTGGGTTGTATCATTATAGCTTTATACAATTAGAAAAAAAAAAGAAAAAAACTCTAGGACAACAGCTCTTTCTAAAAACTGGGGAAAACAAACATTTACTTTAAATGATAAAACAAAAATTATCAAGATCCTGTCCTGCCCAAAATTATTATAAGGAGAAAAAGAGATAGTAAAGAGAAGAACAGCCTCCATACAAAGAGTGCTAGCTCTCCAGACAACATGTTCATGACTTAGACAAAGGTAAAACCTATTACTTCATTGAAAACCAAAAAATATTATTATATTAGTATGATATATAAAATAATAACAAATTTTAAAGGAAAACTCATATACCTCATAAAATAATTTAAATTACAGGAAATAAATTAATTTAGAAATAATAATCCAACTGTAGAAATTTTATAAGAGCAGAAAAAACAACTGATGTCATCTCAAAATAAATAGGAGAAATGATAATTAAAAAATAAAACATCTTAAAATGATCTCAGTAAAAATTTCAAGAGTGAATAAAAAACTAGTACATGGACAGTAGGCGCCACGAGGAGAAAACCAAATGAAGAAAATAAAACTAATACTAAAACTTTAAGTAGAAAACAGTGCTCAGAAATTAAAAAAATCATCTGCTCATGTTGAGGCAGATTCATATAGCTGAGATTATTGTCCCAGAATTACCATTACTAAAACATATTATAATAAAATTACTAATAAAATAAAAAGTGTTTTGAGCATCTAGGCAAAAAGAAATAAATGACATAAAAGAGAGAGAAAATTACATTAGCATCAAGTTCTCAACAGAAACGTTTTAGTCAGCAGAAAGCGAACTCAAATTTGACATAACCAGAAAATGACACATGAGCCAAAGACTTTCAAGTTCAAAGAATACAAAATGACTTTTAATTTAGAGAAGCAAAAAACAAACTGCGTGTATTATCAAGGTGCAGTTGGATCATGGCATTTACATAATTAAAATGACAAGAAAGACATTGACATAAAGATGGTAGTAAACATTAAATTTATGGTTGCTTGTAGAGTTAGAAACAGCAACACAGAAAAAGTGAAGTTATAAATAACGTGGGTAGAATGGAAAAGCATGTGCAAAAAATAACTTTTAGTGATCAAAGTCATATTGGTAATGCTATATTGTCCTGAGACTGCTGTGTTTTTAACATGGTATAATGCAAATTAATTATTATAAGATATTCTAATTCTTTCCTCTCCTGGGACATTGAGAACCAAAATTCTCAGTAAAAAAGGAGATACAGATGCAACAGGGAAGAGAGTAAGCAACAAAACCCTGCAGACCTGATTTAAATTTAAAATATCAGTTTGAGGCTCAGTGCCTGTGGCTCAGCGGGCTAAGGGGCCAGCCACGTACACCTGAGCTGCCGGGTTCGAATCCAGCCCGGGCCCGCCAAACAATAATGACAGCTGCAACCAAAAAATGGCCGGGTGTTGTGGTGGGCGCCTGTAGTCACAGCTACTTTAGAGGCAGAGGCAGGAGACTCGCTTGAGCCCAGGAATTGGAGGTTGCTGTGAGCTGTGATGCCACAGCACTCTGTCCAGGGTGACAGCTTGAGGCTCTGTCGCAAAAAAAAAAAAAAAATCAGTTTGAATACCTGAAGTATTTTATTGTAAAAAAATTTAAATGTTTGTTTTCTATCTCCTTTGAAAGAAACAGTCTGACTAATTCAGGAGTAATGAGCATTCCTATGATTCATACTATAGTTTTGTTATACAATTGGCTTCAAATAGAAACCAATTTTTCTTAAATAAATGGCTGATTTAAGGTCTGAGGTCAGCATAAAGGTAGCCTAAAACATCTTTGTACAAAATATAGCAAGAAAATTATAAGAAGAAAATATTTTATGGTAAAAGGACTTCCAAACCTATTTGAAGAGGTAATTGTGGGCTAAAATGGGATAACTCGGTATCAGTAAGTCTGACAATTACAATGAATGAAAACCAAGAAATATATTTATATCTATGAGTGTATAATAGGGTTAAAATAATTGATATTTTTAAATAATTGTTAATTTGGCGAATATTATTAAAATGAACACTAAACCTATTCATTACAATAAAAACTGATAAAGAGAATTAATCACTCATTTATTTTTCCTTTCCTATGTGACGTCTATAACAGGAAACTAAGGAGTAGGTGAAGAAAGAGTGTCTTTGTATTAAAGGACTTTAGCCAAGTATTAAAAATAATTGAAAAACTTAGAATATGACTTTTTGTAATCCCCACAAATTAATGAATCTAGGCATTGAACAAACATAATTTACATATAATATATCAAAAAAAGGGAAACTCATATATGGGGGTCTCTTGCTAGAAGAAAACATTACCATCTATAGTCATTGGCAAAGGGATCAAATTAGGGTCTAACTGAGCCTCTGTATCCAGCTGAAGAATTGTAGGAAATACAGCAAACACAGTAACGCCCTGAGCTCTGCCAAGAGTGACATCAAGCATCTCGGGGTCTTCCAAAGAGAATTTTTAAGAAAAGTTACAGGCTACCCTACAGACTAAAGGAGTTTAGCAGATGTATTAAGTTTTCTAAAAAATGTCCAAAACCAAGCTCTGTTGTCTAGAGTCACATCTTTACGAGATACTACTAAGGGAGGGGAAGGTAAATGGTGGGATCACACTTATGGTGCTTCTTAGAAGGGTACAGGTGAAACTTACTAAATGCAGAATATAGATATTTTCATAAAATAAACAAGAAAATTCCATGAAGGTTATGGCGAATAGTTGGATGAAAATATTTCTGATTGTATATGAAGCCAGCGCATTGTACCCCATCATTACACTAATGTACACAGCTATGATTTAATAAAACAAACAAACAAACATGGTCATGGGGAATTAGAAAATGAGGAGAGGGACTCGTGATTGGGACGCGGCACAAGGAGGACAGACCAACTTCAATAGTTTGACCTGGGGAAGCAGTAACAAGGGTGTTCACTTTTCAATTACTCAGTATGCTTTTTTTTGAGACAGAACCTCAAGCTGTCACCCCGGATAGAGTGCTGTGGCATCACAGCTCACAGCAACCTCCAATTCCTGGGCTGAAGCGAGTCTCCTGCCTCTGCCTCCCAATCAGCTGGGACTACAGGTGCCCGCCACAATGCCTGGCCATTTTTTCTTTTTTTTGGTTTCAGCCCTCATTGTTGTTTGGTGGGCTGGAGCTGGATTCGAACCCGCCACCTCAGGTGTACATGTCAACGGGTGCCTTAGCCCGTTGAGCCACAGGCGCAAGCCTACTCAGTATGCTTTTATGTTAATTTTTATTGATTTCTATAGATATGTTTTACATTTATTTTTAATGAAGCTGCACAGGAGAAGACAGTCTCATTCATTTCTAGGTAGCTGTACAAGAGTTCATTTTGTGGGAAGTGATTTGGACTACTCACTGGCTCATTTGCTTTCCTCCTACAATAGCCCTGAGACCTAGACCACCAGGAATCCAATCACATTGACCAGAATGGCAGGTTATGAAGGAACCCATCTGGTGAGCCTTGGTTCCATGTCAGACCCAGGTAAGGCCAGCACCTTGCCTTGAGGGCACTTTATTAGCAGCATCTGATACCTCTTTCCCAGCTGCTCCATGCCCAGCTCCTCTGAATTGGTTTAATACATTTGTTTATTATTTTGGCTTGGGGAGGGAAGTTAATCATAGCAAATGTACCACCTTTTGGGCAGTCACCTCTTGGAATCATGCAATGTACTAACTTAGGAAGCCCTCATCCCCAACTACACCATGGTTCCATCTAATATATGTTCTCTCCACTCAACCAGCATACAAAATAACTTCCCACTTTTACAGTGTTGTAGCCATTTGCTTATTCTGATTCAATTTATATAACCCCAGAAAATGTTGCTTGAGTGTGTGTGTGTGAGAGAGAGAGTGGGAGAGAGATGGGTATATTAAAAGCACAGACTTTACCTGTGCACTATATTTCCATGTAACAAAACTGAGCTTCTGCCTCATAAATCTATAAAAATGAAAGTAATAAAAATTACCTTTAGATCAGTCCAATAACCTAATTTCAGTGAAAGAATGGTAATCATTCATGAATTCTATAATTTATTTATAAATTGGTGAATGTTTTTAATAAGATTAATAAAATATGCTTTTATTTATTTTTAGAAGTATACTCCTATGAAAATATACTTCTTTTATTTTTACAAGTATACTTTCATAGGAGTATACTTCTAAAAACTACTTTAAATTTTATATCTTATCTGCTTTGGGAAAAGTAGCATCTGGTGTTAACACAATTCTCAAGTGAACAATAAAAAGCTACCTGTTTAAGTCTGCTCATGTCTATTAGAGTTTTTCATATAAATTGAGGCACATTATGGTTGGGTGCCTCTTTTGTGTTTCCATGGATGGAGCTGGAATATATTCTTCTTAGCGAAGTATCTCAAGAATGGAAGAAAAAGTATCCAATGTACTCAGCCCTAATATGAAGCTAATTTATAGCTTTCATATGAAGGCTAAAACCCAATTATAGCACAAGAATACAGGGAAAAGGGAAAGGGGGGGGAGGATGGGTGGAGGGAGGGTGATTGTTGGGATCACACCTACTGTGCATCTTAGCAGGGTACTGGTGAAACTTATTTAATGTAGAGTATCAATGTCTTTATATAGTGATCAAGAAAATGCCATGAAGGCTAACTGTAACAGTACGATCAAAACATTTCTGAATGTATATGAATCGTGCCCTATGATTGCACAAATGTACAGAATTATGATTCAATAAAATTATGAAAAAAAAAAAAAAGATGTCCAGGCCAGCTGTCACCTAGACTTGGAGGGAGAGATGAGCTGGTGGGGAGGGTTCTGCTTTCCTGAATACTTGGAATGAATAGGTTCAAGGGCATCGATGGATTTATGTGTTAAATAGCATGAATCTGAAATAATGCTTCACACATTGCAAAGAAGCAAAAATAGATTCCACTTAAAGGAAACAGAATCTAAATATATTTCAATTTATTAGGTGGCAAGGACAGAGAAGGAAATCATGTTTTTTGGAATCAGAAAGATTTTGGTTAAAATTCTAGCTTTATCAGTTACAAGGTGTTGACTCAGATCAGGCCATTTCACCTCTTTGAGACTTAATTCTCTTAGTCACAAAACTAGAGTAAAAACACCACATAAAGCACTTGGTAGGTATTAAACATTTTGTATGGTTCTTGGCACAGAGTAGTGGCTTGTATTAGCTTCGCAGGGTTGCCATAACAAAATACTACCTACTGAATGGCCTAAACTACAGAAATATATTTTCTCACAGTTCTAGAGGTTGTAAGGCCAAGACCAAAGTACAGTAGTGTTGGTTTCTGGTGAGGACTCTTCTCCTGGCTTGTAGACAGGCACCTTCTTGCTGTACCCTCACATGGACTATCCTCTGCACACAAGTACTCTTGCTGTCTCTTCCTCTTCTTATATAGACACAAATCACATTGAATTATGGCCCACCCATAAGACCTCATTGAACCATTATTATCTCTTTAAGATCCCATCTCCAAATACAGCCATATTGGAGTTTAGGGCTTCCACTTATGAGTTTTGAGGAGAGCCAATCCATTCTATAACAGTGATCTGTCAAAGTCTAGTCTTTTTTTTTCTTCACTTTTTCTCCCAATTGTAAGAGCAATGATAGAAGAAAATGGAGTGACATTTTTACAAGCCTTTAAGAATTAGGGTGCTACCCCAAAGTGCTATGAATACACAGTTATTCCTTTATGAGGTCTACAGTATTTCACTTTAGGACCATCAGTCTCCAAGTGATAAACTTCACAATAACCCACTCCATAGTGAACATTCTCAGAATTAGAGAGGAGAAGGGAAATTTGGAAATGGAAAAATACCTGCAAGAGGGGGAGCTATATGGCTATCTGTTCATTTTAAAAAGTAATGAGTGACAGTGAAAATTTCAGGAATGAGGCAATAATTGAAGAATAGAAAATAGAATTAAATGCCATGAATTAACTAGACTAAAGTCGTGGCTCAGAAACAATCTATAAGTAATCAGAACAAAAAAGGGAGAGAGAAGATAATGTGGATCAGATCCAGATTTCACCAATAAAGAATAGGATGAGAAAGAAGGAAAAAGGAAAAGAAGCAAAATCTGCAAGACTTTCCAGCAGCAATGAGAGAGTTAAAAGTTGTATTTGTTTAGAAAGTTTAAAAGTAAGAATTGTAGCTTTAAGAGTATTAGTGGAATGATTCATAAATTAATCATACATGTTTTTGTTTTAAAACTGGAGAGTTAACTTTTAAAGGATAGCAAATGAAGTATAATATAATCATCTATCAAACTATACGTCAAAAATCAAAAGAGAAGGCAGAGGGTGGAAGATATGAAATAAGATGACAAATGACACACATAGCGTGATGATTATAAAAATGGAATGTGAGTGGCCCATGTTAAGCTATTTTTATAGATTATGTATTTTTAAAGTTAGTGTTAAGCTGCCCATAAAATATACTTCTTCAGCCGAAAGGCAATAAAAGTTTAAAAATAAATTCTTGGGCTCAAAGATGCCAGTCAAATTCAAACCAAAGAACAATGGGATTAATTATGTACAGCATAGTGTTTAAAAATATTCTACACAAGATTGCAAGTGTAAAAACTTTAAAAATACCTGATAAATGAAACAAAAACACACTTGCATGGAGAATGTAATTTACCATCAGCTGTTTATCACAGACCCAAGTATAACATATATAGAAATTAAATAAGAACACAGACAAAGCAGACAACACAATAAAAGTAACACATCTAATAGACTTATACCAAATCTTGTAACCCCTAACTATGGATTTGAAGGATATATTCTTGGTTTACAAGCAAAAAATGGCCATATACTGAATCATAAGGAAAAACCTACAAATATCTAAGAGCAGATATTTTACAGCTATTTTGAAATCACAATGCAACAGGGTAAACATTCATAATATATGTTAAAAAGAAAAAAGTACTCCAAGATATGGAAACTAAAAAAAAAATGCCCTACACACTACTGTGTGTAAAAATATGGGGGCAGAAGGGGAGGGAAAGGAAGAGAGGGAGAAATAATGAAAGAAAGAGAAGAGTACAGGACTGAGAACTTTAGTAACAAAAAAAAATCACATCACATGAGAAAATAGAAGAAATGGAATAATCCCAGAAAAAAATGGAAAAGAGGAAAATATGTAATGAAAAGGAAAATAAAAAAGGAACTCTTAGGTCTGATGAGCCTGGGTTTGTATCTCCATTAAAATATCCACAGCTCTGAAATCTGGAAACATTTAGTTAATTTCTCTGTGCCCATTTTCTCACGCTCCTTATCTGTAAAATAGGGATAATAACAATATTGTCTTTATAAAGTTGTTGTTAAATTAAATTAAATACCTGTCAAAGCTCAAAGTGCAGTGTCCAGTGAATAACTGATAAAGGCTCAGTAAATACCAAGAGGTTGAGCTGGGTCCCACCTTGGAGGATCCTCGGTTAATTTGTATCAGACTGTTTATTGCAGCCCAATTCGTAATTGCTAAGTCATGGAAAAAACCCAAGTGCCCATCAACTCATGAATGGATTAATAAATTGTGGTATTTGTACACCATGGAATATTGTGGAGCCTTAAAGAAAGGTGGAGAGTTTACCTCTTTCATATTTACATGTATGGAACTGGAAAATATGCTTCTTAGCAAGGTATCCCAAGAATGGAAGAAAAAGTACCCAATGCACTCAGCCCTAATATGAAACTAAGTTATAGCTTTCATAGGAAGGCTATAACCAAATCTCAGTACAAGAATATAGGGAAGGGGGCAAGGGAAGGGAAGGTGATGTGTGGGTCCACATCTAGGGTGCATCTTAGAAGAGTGTGGGTGAAGTTCACTAATTGTAGAGTATAAGGGTTTGAACACAATAACTTAAGAAAATGCCATGAAGGCTAAGTTAACCAGTTCAGTGAAAATATTTCAGACACCATATGGAACCAGCACATTGTATCCCATGATTACATTATTATACACAGCTATGATTTAATAAATAAAGATGGAAAAATATTATATTTTGCTTATTCAATCACAACTTTATAAGAATTATCATTAAGTATTAATACTGTCAACTCAGGAGACAGAGAAGCTGTTAGATAACCAAAATCTAAGTTAGGAAAGATCTGAACCCCAATACAGATACGTTCTAGAACTTACCATGTTCTAAGATATGAGTGAGAAATCTCCACTGAGCTAAAGATTTTTGCAGTTTATCTTATAATGACTTAAATTTAATAAATTCTTCCTTGATGAAAAAAACTTTTAAATACTTTAAAAGGGGATATAAGATATGTTTAAATACACCTCTATATAGCATATGCATTAATTTATTAATGTTGTGGAACTGTGCATGTAATAAAAAGATACTAACTCAAACCTACCATTATGTTTATAAGTTTCATAATTATTTAATTAGTTTATAAATAAATGTATTGTTTAAATTTTGTATTGATAAACTAGCCAAAAGAATTAGAAGGAAAAATAAATTCAAATTTCTATAAATGATTTAACAAAAGTTATATGTGTGTAACATGGGAACTAAGATTACATCTGACCCTCATGGATAAATGTTTGGGTTCATCATTTATCCATATATGTCAGTATGTTATAACTGCATAAAAATTTAAACTGGTATTTTTTAAAATTACAAAATCAATTGTTTATTTTCAAAACTTCCAGCTAAATCTAGTCTAGAATAATGAGTGAAATTGTGCTTTAATTCTAAGCATTAATCTTAGAATTTTAGGGAGTATAAAAGATAAATAGAAGTGGCTCTTGGTTTTCCCCTTTAATTCCCAGTGCTCTTGGCCTCTTTATGATGTCATCTTACAACATCACTAAAGCTAACATACTTAAGTCCTGGCAAGTCAGAGGTGGGAATAATGTCTATACCAAGATTGTAAGTCAAATTTTATGTTTTAAAATAAGTGGAATACTCTATTTAGCTTTTTAGTGTGAAGGGATATTTATTGATTATTATTACTCCATTCATAAGCAAGAAAGAACGTGTTTAAGCAAAAATATGTGTTTTAAAGCATTATCAAAAGTTGTTTAAATCTAATAACACAATAGACACTTAGCTATGAATAAGTCTCTGTGAGTCTCAGTTTGTTTCCCATTACATTGTATTTTGGTGAACATAAAATGAAATAATTGATAATTCTCAGTTGCGAGATTTTTCAGTCTCCAAGAAGCCATTTAGAAATTTTTGTGAACAATTTTTGTGTATGTGGCAATAAATGATAAGTGTTACTGAGCTATAGAGGACAGAAATCAGAAGTGTTAACCTTTAGTCCTAAGTGTTAATCTTTGCTCTTCCCAGAGAAGACCAACCAAAGGCTAATTGTATTTTCCCTTGAGGAATATTCAGTGTATGGAAATACTTTTCAATGTAAAGCAGATTAGCCAGACATGAGAAGTAACTTTGATACCAGTAGCTTGTTTATGCTTACTTTATTTCATGTTTAAAAAGATAGGCAGGTACACTATTTTATTATGCATACCTTTTACCAAAGGACATGGAAGAAAAATGAAGGAATGGAATTTTGAAATATATATGAAAAAATTGTGGCTGTGTTTTCTTTTTTAAAAAACAATGACTGGGTTAAAGAAGAGATGAAATATTAATCTTGAAAATAAAATAGGTTTTCCATAGGTAGTATCTACTTTATTATAACACAGTCATTACTTTAAAGGGGAATGTGTGGGTAAAGTTTTGAATGTTTTGGCAGTGATTGCTTTAAAGGCTCGATGACTTGATGACCATGACCAGTAGTCATCTGTGTTCTGGTATCTAACACAACAAAATTATACTTTACCATAAATATTTTGTTAAAATATTAAGCATCATAAAATATCCATGATGTTATCATTATCCTAAGCATTGCATAGTTTTCAGGGGACTTTACCACAGTGGGTAAAAATCTATTTTTGGTTTTATGATTATTTGTTTACAGTTTATTTGTTTATTTTAGTGCAATCTCAGAACTCTCCACTTATTTTAGAAGGAAAGTATAGTATAATTTATAATCAAATGGCCTTATCATTAGTTAATGAAGCACATACAAAATTCCTTCAAACAAGTTAACATATTTTTTTGGATTCAAGATGTACCTATGGATTCATTTAACACAGGGAATTTAAAATTGAGAAAATAATTTGTCTTTTCTCTGAATTCTTCTAAGAATGATAGAGTCTTAGTTTCAGACCTAACATTTCTGTGCACTTAGATACCAACTTGAACCTGATAAAGAAAAATTTCCTCTTTAAGCTCTGTTCTTCCCTTCCCCACTTATTCCTCTTTAACCTTTGCTCTACTCAAACTTAACTACCACACGGCACAGTTCCAAATCTTTGGTTGTGTTTGTCAACTCAGCCCTTCCATTGCTAGTGTTGAATGGAACTAAGACTTGTGAAGGAAGTGTGAGACATTTTCACAATAGTTTACTATCAGATGATAGGGATTGTAAATATAAGAACATTTAAACTTCCAATTATATCTTGCTATTCTCTTATCTACTGTATTTTTTTATATTCTGTTCACCCTTGAGTAGCATTAATAAAGCCCTCCCATAGTGTCCTTTCCTGAGGATTCACTTTAATTATGAAAACTTTTAATCAACCTTCGCTTCACTCATATTTTAGGCCAGAAAACTCTTCATTGGAGTGGCAGGGTCAGAGACTGAAAAAGAGAGATATGGTATCTTATGGGTTAAGAGATGGTGTTTTAAAATGTTTAGCAGAATCCCCAGTCTTTACCAACTAGATGCCAGTATCATTATACACACATGTGTGCATAAACAAACACACACAAAGACAACTGTGATAACCAAAATGTCTTTAAACATGGTAGAATGTCCTCTGGGAAAGAGGGTTAAAATAAGCCCATGCTCAGAAACACCGCTCCAGAAAATGTTAGTGAAAGATATAAAATTATACCACACTGTACAGCCATTTCTCAGCCAAACAATAACAATAAAGGGGCAGTAGACCTTTGCCTGTACACAAAAGGTCTCTAACCACTCCAAGAAAAGTAACACAGGCTGCAGTCAGTTCCTGGAAAATTTTCTGCCACATGTTTTATGGTGTTATTTTCCCTGCCACTGATGCTGCATCTGAAAATTTACACAGTCTGATGGGGTGATATTCCAGGATATTTACACAAACAGGTGGTCCATCAACAATTCCCATGAAACTAGGGGAGATGTCACATTTTTGAAGCTGTTGGGTTTTTATTTTATTATACATTTTTACTAACATATCCAAGCAGAGATAGGCGAAAGTAAAGGCAAATGTATTTTGTATTTAGATTAAAATTGTTTGAGAGTAAAAGAAAAAGAAATAGGAAATATGAAATTCATTAACTATCTGCATCTTTAAGAACTTTCTATAGTAGTAATATAAAACTACATTTTTAAAAAAGAAAATAAAGTCCTATATATTGCCTAAATTGGAATCTCAGCTTTTTATTTAGGAAAACCCAAACCTACTTTTTCTTTCTATGTTGCAAACACATTATATTCCACATAACTGACAATTTAAGATGCCTTCTTTACTCCTCAAAACTTACAGATACTGAAAAGGATTTTGAAATGATTGCATGAATAGGTCTGATGTGAAGGCAGAATTGTGGCTTCTATATTCCATTTCATCTTGATTAATATGAGGTATTAATTATTGTATGCTCTTTACATATATATATATCTAAAGACTTTATTCCAAGCCCTCATCATACTGACAACAAATATCTTTTTTTTAAATTTCAGATTAATCAGAGGGTACAAATGATTAGTAACATTGTTTTCATTTCTATGGTAAAGTTCAAGTTGTAGTTGAGTGCTTCACCCAGAGGGCATGCTGAACACCTTCACATTGTGCATGTTAGGTGAGATCCTGCCAGTCACCCTCCCTTCCTGCACCTCCCTACTCCCTCCTCTCCCTCCCTCCCCCCTTCCTCTTCTCTCTTCATCCCCTCTTTCTCCCCTCCCATACCCCTCCCTAGACTATACTTGTGGTTTTCTTTTATATGTTATTGCTAACATATTCGTTGCAAATTCGTATTGATGACATTTGATACTTGCTTTTCCATTTTGTGACACTTTACTAAGAAGAATGTATTTCAACTCCATCCAAGTAAACATAAAAGATGAAAAGTCTCCATTTTTTCGTATAGGTGAAGAGTACTCCATGATATACATATACCACAATTTGTTAGTTCATTCATGGGTGAATGGGTACTTGGGTTGCTTTCATGTCTTGGTGATTGTTAGTTGAGCTGCAGTCACCATTCTAGTGCAAATGTCCGTATGGTAAAAATATTTTTTTTTTCTTCTTGGTAGATACCCACTATGGGATTGCAGGATCAGATGGAATGTCAACTTTTAGTTCTATGAGAATTCTCCATACCTTTTTGTATGGAGTTTACAATTAATTGTGTAAGTTTACAACCCACCAGCAGCAAAAAAAGTGTACCCTTCTCTCCATATCCATGCTAGCATCTACAAGTTTGGGGTTTTGTGATGTGAGCTAACTAGACAATATCTCAGAGTGGTTTCAATTTGCATTTCTCTCATAATTAAAGATGATGTGTTTCATGCATTTGTTGGTCATTTTCTTTGTCATCTTCAGAGAATTTTCTGTTCAAGTTTAATTTTTTTTATTATTTGGTATTCATTGAGGGTACAAAGAATTAGGCTGCATTGATTGCGTTTTTAGGTAAAGTCCCTCTTACAATTGTGTCCTGCACCTAAGAGGTGTGCCATGCACCATGACCTCAAACCCCGTCTTCCCTCTACCCACCTCCTTCTTCTCCTACTCCACATTGTATTATCTCATCTATTGCCTTTATTTTAGAAATGAGTACATTAGATTCTTGCTTCTCCATTCTTGTGATGCTTTATGAAGAAGAATGTTTTCCACCTCCATCCAGGATAATACAAAAGATGTAGTCTCCATCGTTTTTAATGGCTGAATAGTATTCCATGATATACATATACAACAGCTTATTAATCCATTCCTGGGTTGATGGGAATTTTAGGTTGTTTCAACATTTTGGAAATTGTAAATTGAACTCAGATAAATAGTCTGGTGCAAATGTCCTTATGATTAAAAAAAATTATTTCTTCTGGTAGATGCCTAGTAATGAGATTACATGATCAAATGAGAATCTAATTTGTGTTCTTTGAAGGTTCTCCATACTTCCTTTCAAAAAGGATGTATTAGTTTACAGTCTGACCAGCAATGCAACAGTGTTCCTTCTCTCCATTGCCATACCAGTATCTATAGCTTTGAGGCTTTATGATGTGGGCCATTCTCACTGGGATGTGATATCTAAGGGTACCATTGATTTACATTTCTCTGATGATTAGGGATGATCAGCATTTTTTCAAATGTTTGTTAGCAATTTGTCTGTCTTCTTTAAATAAGGTTCTATTCATTTCTCTTTCCCAGCAAGATATGGGATTGTTGAGTCTTTTTTTGTTAATTTGAGTTCTCTGGAAATCCTAGTTATCAAGCTTCTGACAGGTTCATAATATGCAAATATCTTTTCTCATTCTGAAGGTTGTCTATTTGCTTTGGTTGTTGTCTCCTTAGCTGCACAGAAGCTTTTCAGTTTAATTAAGTCCCATTTGTATATTTTTGTTGTATTACAATTGCTTCTGAAGTCTTCCACATAAAATCTTCCCCCAGGATTTTTCCCCAAGTGTTTTTCCACACTTTCTTAGAGGACTTTTATTGTTTAATACCATAGATTTAAATCTTTTATACATCATGAATCAATTTTTGGAAGGGTGAAAGATGTGGGTCCAGTTTCAGTCTTTTACATGTGGTTATCCATGTAGCATCCATCCAACACCATTTATTGAATAGAGATTCTTTTCCCCAGTATATGTTCTTGTTTGGTTTATCAAAATCAGGTGGCAGTAAGATGTCAGTTTCATCTCATGGTTTTCTCTTCAGTTCCAAATGTCAATGTCTTTATTTTTGTGCCATTACCATACTGTTTTCATCACTATTGCCTTTAGTATAATCAAAGACTGGTGGGGTGATACCTTTAGCTTTGTTTCTATTACTATGAATTGCCATGGCTAGACGCATATTTTTCTGGTTCCACACAAAAAAAAGAATTATTTTTTCCAAATCTTGAAAGTATGATGTTGGTATTTTAGTGGGGATTGCATTGACTCTGTAAATTGCTTTGGACAATATAGACATTTTGACAATGTTGGTTCTTCCTAGACATTAATTTTTTCTGCAATTTTTTCTTATGTTTTTAAATTTTCTTTATGGGGGTCCTTCACTTCTTTTGTTAGGTGTGTTCCTAGATATTTCATTTTCTTTTAAGCTACTGTGAAGGGAATTGTGTCCTTGAATAGCTTCTCATCTTGGCTATTATTGGCATATACAAAGGCTACTGATTTGTGGGCATTGATTTTATACCATGAGGCATTCTGTATTTTTTGATCATTTCCAAGAGTCTTGTGATGAGTCTTTGGAGTTCTTCAATATAGGACATATTGTTGGCAAAAAGTGAGATTTTTACCTTCTCTGCCCCCATTTGGATGCCCTGTATTTCCTTATCTTGCCTGATTGTATTGGCTAGAACTTCCAGCACGATGTTGAAAAGTAGTGGTGATAGAGGACAATCTTGTCTGGTTTCAGTTCTAAATGGGAAGGTTTTCAGTTTTATTCCATTTAGTATAATATTCATTTGTCATATATGGCTTTGATCACTTTAAAAAATGTGCCACCTATGTATATATTCTTAAGTCTTCTAATTAGAAAAGGATGTTGAAATTTATTAATGATTTTCGTGTCTATTGAGAGGATCACGTGGCCTTCATTTTGTTTCTGTTGATACAATGAATAACATTTATGGACTTAACGTATGTTAAACCAGCCTTGCACCCCTGGAATGAAACCTACTTGACCATGATGTATGACTTTTTTTGATGATAAGCTGTAGTCTATTGGCTAGGATTTTGTTGAGAATTTTTGCATCTCAATTCATTGGGGAAATTGATCTGAAGTTCTCCTTTTTAGTTAGTTCTTTTCCTGGTTTTGGTATCAGGGTAATGTTTGCTTCATAGGATATGTTGGGAAGATTCCTTAATTCTCAAAAATTTTTTTTTTTTTTTGTAGAGACAGAGTCTCACTTTATCACCCTGGGTGGAGTGCCTTGGCGTCACACTGGTCACAGCAACCTCCAGCTCCTGGGCTTAAGAGATTCTCTTGCCTCAGCCTCCCAAGTAGCTGGGACTACAGGCGCCCACCACAGTGCCCGGCTATTTTTTTGTTTTGCAGTTCAGCCGAGGCCGGGCTTGAACCCGCCACCTTCGGTATATGGGGCCGGTGCCCTGCTTGCTGAGCCACAGGAGCCGCCCGAGTTGCCAGAGACATTTTAACTCTTCCTTTTGAGATCGGTGCTGGCTAGGACAATTGATTGGGACCTCTTCAACTGGACCAGTCACCCAAGGACTTTCCAAAGTGGTACCCTGGGTGTGTGGTAGTGGGAAGGTTTGATTTGGCTTTTCCAATTGTTTCCTATGGGGGGTGTGGCAACCTAACTGCCAGCATTTCTTCACAGCTCAGATTTCAATCCAGAGTAACAGATTCTCTAAGGTAAGACCAGCTGAAAATAAGACAGAGCCTCTTAACCCCACCACACCAAGAAGATCCCCAGTTTTGCAAGCAGTAGCTCTCTATGAGTGCTTGCCAAAACACTAGGGGAAAAGGTGCAGACACCAGTCCATGCTTTCAAGCAAAGGACTGGTCAATCACTACTCCTAGAACTCCCAACCCAAATTGTCCTTATCTACTCATCCAGCCAAATGGTGTAAAATTAATCATGGGACAGAATCAATGGAAAAGCTCTGGAAATATGAACAACCACATTAGGTCAACCCCCCCAAGGAATAATTTAGTGGACACAAGTGAGGATCCTATGCATAAACAGATGGCTGAAATATCAGAAATCAAATTCAAATTTAGATTGCAAACAAGATCAATAAAATAGAGGAAAAGTTGGATTTAGAAATTCAGGGTGCATTTCAAAAATTGTCTCAAGAAGTCAAGGAATTCAAAGACCAAATGATCAAAGATTTGGACACATTGAGACAAGAAGTTGCAGCCCTCAAAGATCTGAGAAACAAAGTAGAATCCCTCAGCAACAGAATGGAACAAGCAGAAGAAAGGATTTCTGACATGGAGGACAAAGCTATTGAATGCTCCCAAACTGACAAAGAGATAGAGAAATGGAAGGCAAAAAACAGATCATTCTCTCAGACAGCTCTGGGATAACTTGAAGAAAATGAACATTCGCCTTATAGGGATACCTGAAAACAATGAAGCGGTGTCACAAGGCACAGAGTCTCTTCTCTATGAGATTATGAAAGAGAATTTTCCAGACATGCCAAGAGATTCTGAAATTCAGATAGCAGACAGTTTCAGAACCCCAGCACAACTCAACCTGAATAAGACATCCCTAAGGCACATTATAATTAAGTTCACTAAAGTTAATATGAAAGAGAAAATTCTGAAAGCAACCAGACGCAAGAAATCTATAGCCTACAAGGGGAAGAATATTAGAATAACTGCAGATCTCTCTGATCAAATCTTTCAAGTGAGAAGAGAATGGACATCAGCTTTTAATCTCCTAAAACAAAATAACTTTCAAACCAGGATCTTTTATCCAGCTAAACTGAGTTTCATTTATGACAGAGAAATTAAATACTTTAATGACATCCACATGTTGAAGAAATTTGCCATAGCTAAACCAGCTCTCCAGGATATTCTCAGACTTATTCTCCGTAATGACCAGTGTAATCCTCCAACGCAAAAGTAAACTCATCCAGAAACTTTTTATCAAAGTCCAACTCACCCAGTGACAAAAGGATTAAAAATGTCCACTAGATTTTCTCAAGATTTATCATTGGTTTCAATTAATGTGAATGGTTTAAACTGTCCTCTAAAGAGGCATAGGTTGGCTGACTGGATACAAAAACTCAGGCCAGATAT
>CAUYON010122819.1:0-26908 GCA_963573935.1 Arctocebus calabarensis | reverse complement strand
AGACCCGCCAAACAACAATGACAGCTGCAACCAAAAAATGGCCGGGTGTTGTGGCAGGCGCCTGCAGTCCCAGCTACTTGGGAGGCAGAGGCAACAGACTCGCTTGAGCCCAGGAATTGGAGGTTGCTGTGAGCTGTGATGCCACAGCACTCTATCCAGCTTGAGGCTCTGTATCCAAAAAAAAAAAAAAATTCTTAGTAAAAACTAAATATACTTTAACACAGCAGTTCTCAAAGTGTAGACTGGGGACTCTTGAGGCCTCCAAGACCCTTTCATAATTTCATAAAGACTATTTTCATAATTATATAAAAATTATATTTGCATTGTTTCATTCTCATTCTCAACCAGTGTTCAGAGGGGTTTTCCAAGGGCTTCTTTTTTTTTTTTGAGACAGAGCCTCAAGTTGTCACCCTGGATAGAGTGCCATGGCATCACAGCTCACAGCAACCTCCAATTCCTGGGCTCAAGCGAGTCTCTTGCCTCCACCTCCCAAGTAGCTGGGATTACAGGTGTCTGCCACAACGCCCAGCCATTTTTTGGCTGCAGCTGGCATTGTTGTTTGGCAGGCCCGGGCTGGATTCGAACCCGCCAGCTCAGGTGTATGTGGCTGGCGCCTTAGCCCGTTGAGCCACAGGCGCTAAGCCTTCCAAGGGCTTCTTGATGTCACTAGACATGGAATGCCAACGATGTTCAATGTAATTGTGCCAAATAATATTAAAAGAGAAAAAATGGGAGAAAATATATAGGTAAGATATTTATATCTTAGCTAATATTAAGGTAAGGTATAAAAGAGCCCAAAAGAAAATTACAACCCACAGGTAAGATACAATTGGATTTACCTATGCCACCAGGCTTCATGGAAGCAGGGGCATGGCCTTTGAGTTAAGTTCTAAACAATGAATAAATCTCAATAAATGGTTACAAGCGCCAGCCACATACACCAAGGCTGGCAGGTTCAAACCCAGCCAGGGCCAACTGCAACAACAAAAAATTAGCCAAGCATTGTGGAGGGCGCCTGTAGTTCCAGCTACTTATCCTTGCTTACTCCATTTCAAAAAGAAGACTGAGGCAAGAGAATGGCTTAAGCCCAGTCTGAGGTTGCTGTGCTATGATGCCACAGCACTCTACCAAGGGCAACATACTGAGACTCTTGTCTCAGAAAAATAAATTAAAATAAAAAATCTCTTCTCTCAGCCTTAGCACCATCTTTCTAGAAACCTCCGTGCCATGAGAGCCAAGTGGAGGAAGAAGCGAATGCGCAGGCTGAAGCGCAAAAGGAGAAAGATGAGGCAGAGGTCCAAGTAAACTGGCTGGTTGTGCACTCGTGAAGGCCACAAGGGAAGGAACATGGGATGCCAGAGGCAAAGGAGGCTAGTACAAGCTGCTGGACTGCATGCTACTGTCTGAAACTTGGCTCTCAGCAGATCTAAGACCTCATCGCCATCCCATCACCAAGCCCACCCCTAATAGACCCACCTTGCTAACACCAAAACAGTCCTATTGGTCCCTTGCCCTGGACCTGACATCCTGGACTCGTTCTGTTCTCTCTTGTGGCTGAGTGTAACCAGTATACAATAAATCATACCTTCTGCTGTTTCGGCTGATGAAGCAAAAAAAAAAAAAAAAAACTCAATAAATGAGGAATAAGTGGAAGCAAATCATACTAGCACTATGTAAACATCAAATGTTTTTTTAAAAAGAGTCATATTTTTACCAGTTCCAGTGGCTCACACCTGTAACCTTAGCATTCTGGGAGGCTGAGGCAGGTGGATTGCCTGAGCTCACAAGTGAGACCAGCCTGAACAATGGCAAGACCTTATCTCTTAAAAATAGCTGCGCGTTGTGGCAGGCACCTGTAATCCTAGCTACTTAGGACACTTAGGCAAGAGGATCGCTTGAGCCCAAGAGTTTGAGGTTGCTGTGAGCTATGAGGCCACAGCACTCTGCCAAGGAAGGGTGGCAAAATGAGACTCTGTCTCAAAAATAAAAAATATTTATATTTTTACTAAGTAGTAGGTAGACATTATAGTTGAAAGATTCAGTATTAGGGCAGGTAAGGAGGGATAAAAAAGGCAGAGTGAGGGAAGCGCTCAGTGGGTAGGGTGCTGGACACACACAACCAAGGCTAAAAGAACAATAACAACTACAAAAACAAAAAAATACATGGGGGTTGTGGTGGGCGCCTGTAGTCCAAACTACATGGGAGACTGTACAGGCAAGAGAATCACTTAAGCCCGAGAGTTTGACTGAGGTTGCTATGAGCTGTAATGCCACAGCACTCTATTGACAGTGACATAGTAAGACTTTATCTCAAAGAAAAAGTCAGAGTGAGACAAGTAGCGAGGGGAATGGGTGAAGATCTTTGAAAATCAAGCCAAGCCTTTGAGTGCTATTAGATGCACACACACTGGGGAGCCATCAAAGATTTCTGAACTCGGAAAGATACAGCAAAATAATGTCATTGCAAAAATAATTAGCTGAAAAAACTGACTTGAGAAAAACACTATGGACAAAGAGATTAGATTACTGAAGTGGTATAGACTAGAAATGATTAAGTAGTACAAAGACATTAGGAAAGGAACAGATAAATACGTAGAAACTGATGAATGAATGGGCACAGCTTTATAGAAAAGTGAAAGAAAGCTAGGATTGGGTCATAGTGTTCATCAAAGTATAGCTCAATTTAATTTATGTTGGCAACATAGAAAAACACTCAGAAGGGAAGTGTTTACCTCTCCAATTTAGTGACTTAAATTTTAAAATGAAATAAAAAAGGCTTTGTGATGAGAAAGGCTTTGTGACCTTTTCAGGATTTTTTTTACAAGAAAAAAGAAAAACAGTATTTAAGCTAAAAAGTGACATACCATGAAGTCAAAACTATGAATATAAGAACCAAAGAAGAGGAAAGGCAATATATAATTCCTCCACTAGACAAAAGGAGTCTAAAGAAACATAATTACCCTATAATTAAGAAATCGATCCTAGGCTCGGCGCCTGTGGCTCAACGGCCTAAGGTGCCAGCCATGTACATCTGAGCTGGCGGGTTCGAATCCAGCCCAGGCCCGCCAAACAACAATGACGGCTGCAACCAAAAAATGGCCAGGCATTGTGGTGGGCACCTGTAGTCCCAGCTACTTGGGAGGCGGAGGCAAGAGACTCGCTTGAGCCCAGGAGTTGGAGGTTGCTAGGATGCCACAGCACTCTCTCCAGGGTGACAGCTTTGAGGCTCTGTCTCAAAAAAAAAAAAAAAAGAAAAAAGAAAAGAAATCGACCCTATAGTGTTAAAAAAGAGTAATGAGAGGAAAAGGTAGATAGGGACACAAAGTCTACATCTCTTTTCTATGTGACAATGGTGAGAGGGAAGGGCTCCAAAACAGGAAAAAGGTCTCATACTGTCATATAATCAATCTAGTAAGACTGGCTATAATTTTTTCATATAACCAAGTAAGATATTAAAGCCTTTATCAATAGCAATGGATTGTTCAGGTAAAATAACATTTCCTAAAGATGATGTAAATCAGCAAGAATTTTAAGATACACTTACGGTGTTGTAAAGTTCTTCCAGTCTTGGAATGGTAAGGAACTTATGCATGCTTACTCCATTTTCAATAAGAAGTTTTACAAAGGCAACTCTATCCATTACAAGAGCATCAAGCATCGCTTGCTCCAAGGATCCAACCTAAGTGTCAAGATTAATAATATATTTCACAAATCTAATCATACAAACACTTCTAATATAAATCCTTAAAATTTATACCTACTTGTTCCTGAACAGTTTTAGAACAAATTAGAAAGATGCAAACAGAAAACAGAAACTTAAGGTATTAGGTTATAAATAAAAAGACCTTTCTAGAATAGTATTCACCAAAGAATACTGCATAAACTCTATTTCTGCAGGTGAAAAATTGTTACACAGGGACAAAAAAAAACAGTAACTTCAGGAAAGAATATCTTAGATCAATGGTTCTCAATGTTTAGGGAAGGTTTTTTTTTTTTTTTTTTGAGACAGAGCCTCAAGCTGTCACCCTGGATAGAGTGCTGTGGCATCACAGCTCACAGGAACCTCCAATTCCTGGGTTCAAGCGAAATCTCTTGCCTCTGCCTCCCAAGTAGCTGGGACTACAGGCACCCGCCACAATGCCTGGCTATTTTTTTGGTTGCAACCGTCATTTTTGTTTGGCGGGCCTGGGCTGGATTTGAACCTGCCAGCGCAGGTGTACATGGCTGCCACCTTAGCCTGTTGAGCCATAGGCGCTGAGCCTGGAGGGATCATTTCAAAACTGGGTATCATTACTAACATTTAATGGATACCAGCTAACTTTCAAAATGCTAGATGATCCCACTCTAAAAGCAACTATCTCACATCCCACAGAACTTTCTATTATCTTATTAGATGCTCATGAATGGAAAACCAGTAATTCTGATTTTCAAATGAACACAGAGTAGTTGTCATGGTTTTTAATTCTACAATGAATCTTCCAAAAATCCAACTATAAGTCACACAAGATTGTACTTAGTTTTCTTTAGAAATTTAACAGAAATTAGATGGGGTGTGGTGGTGCACGCCTGTAATCCCAGCAGGGAGGCCAAGGCAGGAGGATCGCCTGAGCCTAGAGGTTGAGACCAGTTAGGACAATACAACAAGACTATGTCTCTACAAAAAAATTTGAACACACATTAAAGAAAAAAAAAATTAGGGTGGTGCCTGTGGCTCATCGAGTAGGGGGCCGGTCCCATATACCGAAGGTGGCAGGTTCAAACCCAGCCTCGGCCGGACTGCAAAACAGAAAAATAGCCGGGCGTTGTGGCGGGCGCCTGAGGTCCCAGCTACTTAGGAGGCTGAGGCAAGAGAATCACCTAAGCCTAGGAGTTGGAGGTTACTATGAGTTGCGTGACGCCACAGCACTCTACTGAAGGTGATAAAGTGAGGCTCTGTCTCTACTAAAAAAAAAAAAAATTAAACACATTATTCACTATTACAGAAAACAATCACTTGACAACAAAATAACCTGTCACTGAATTTAGTTTCATATAACACATCTGTATCAGTCTGTAGATTTATAAATTTTTAGACCCTGTTTAATACTTCAATAGACTTCCTAATCAAATCCTGATAAATTAATAGTCACACATGAAATGTACAGATTTTATCATTAATAAAGTTTGTTTCAAGATCTCCTATTATTGCTTCTGTAGATTTTTAATACTTAGGAACAAATGACTAAAAAATCTTCGTGACAAAAATCAATACCAAATCCACTGTGTTTTTTTTTACTTGTTACTTTTCAGTCTTATTTTGACTGTCTTCAGAGGTTTACCACACAACTATACAACTTTTCTACAGCAGCTTATATTACCATATCTTTCTCCAATCTATCCTCAATTTCCATCACCTAGCAAGGATATGATCTTCATGATATTTTAAGTATATACTGATGAAATGTATGCCTTATACATGATGGAATTTCAAGATGGAAGGTATGTTTTCTGTGACATTTTTCATTACTCAGTTCTGTCATAACAAGGAAAATATTTTGACATTATACTTAATAATAGAGCCTAATTTATAAGAACATAAGACTCCTTCATTTTCTCTACATTAATAGCTATAATTTTTTAATAGCCTGTAATTATGGCATGTTATTCCTAAATTATTTATTTCCATCATTTTCTTATTACATAGAAATGATTCTGTTTTATTACTCATTTCTAACATTAATATTCTAATATTATTCTAGTACCCCCTTGGTACTCTCTTTTTTCTTTTCTTGTTCTGGACTTCCAAGGGGTTTTTATCTGTTTCTCATGGTATTTAAGTTACCAACAACATACCTATATTAGTTTACACACATAATTATAGTGTAATTCTACGTGTAGTAAGAATAGGCATGTCACTTATATCTTTAATGTTACCATTCTTGAACATCTCCTTACTGCAATATCTACCTTTAATATGATCACTTTTTTGTTTCATTAAAATTAAGGCATTATATTGGTTTTTTAAAAAATGTATGTAATAGGCCAGCCATGGGGCTCACTCCTGTAATCCTAGCACTCTGGGAGGCTGAGGCTCATGAATGAGCTCATGAGTTTGAGACTAGCCTGAGCAAAAGAGAGACCCCATCTCTACTAAAAATAAAAAAAGCTGAGGCAAGAGGATCACTTGAGCCCAAAAATTTGAGCTATGACATCACATCACTCTACCCAGAGTGGCAGCTTGAGACTCTTATCTCAAAAAAATAAATAAAATGTATGTAGTACTTACAAAATTTCATTTTAGTATAACAAAAAAAGAGTATAAACTAGACAGGCATAGGCTAGTCTCAGCTATTAAGAAGACCGATGAATCCAGAAGTTTGAGGTCGCTGTTAGCTATGACACCACAGCACTCTACCCTGGGTGACACAGTGATACGGGGACTCAAAAACAAAACAAAACAAAAGCATAACAAAATTCTCATTTGTAAAAAAAAAGAACATTCTACCTGATTGGGTTTATAACCATTGCTCAAAAAAACCCCAACAAATCCTGATTAAAAGATGCCTTTTAAAAAATGTAAATGCTTTGTAAGCATCATTTCCTCATTCATATGATGCATCACTGAACTTCTGGCAATCAAAAGGAAAAAAAGGAAAACAACTGTACTAAAAAATCTAAGTTTAGCAAGAAGCATAAAATCAAATAGATAACATTATGCACAACAAACCCATAAGACAAACCACATTCAGGGTCAGATAATTAAGCCTGAGAACTCATCCTAGAAAAAGGGCTAAGGTGATAGATACCCCAGTTATGCTGAATGGATTAATTTACATTGTATGCCTGCATCAGAGCACACGTATTCTAAAGACATGCAACTATTTCGTATCCAGAATAATTTAAAAATAAGTGAAAAATAAAAGAGAATATATGGTGGACAGACACAGCCCAGAAAGGAGACATTTGGTGAGAAATTAGGGCAGGGAGATTATCTAGTAAAGAATGTTCCAGGCTTGGCGCCTGTGGCTCAAACAGCTAAGGTGCCAGCCATGTACATCTGGGCTGGTGGGTTCAAATCCAGCCCTGTCCTGCCAAACAACAACGACGGCTGCAACCAAAAAATGGCCCAGCATTGTGGCAGGCACCTGCACTCCCAGCTACTTGGGAGGTGGAGGCAAGAGAGTCACTTGAGCCCAGGAATTGGAGGTTGCCGTGAGCTGTGATGCTACAGCACTCTACCCAGGGTGACAGCTTGAGACTCGGTCTCAAAAAAAAAAAAAAAAGAAAGAAAGAAAATGAAAGATTTACAGATGGAACTGAAAAAGACTATATGAGAAAAAGAAACGTAAAGGATGACACTAAAGTTTCTCATCTCAGAAACTGGGAAGAAGTTGATCCTTCCTATTTAGTAGGACAAGTTTAGTAGGTTCAAACATCCTAGGAAATGATAAAATGGGTTCTCTTATATAAAGGGCATGAGTCCCGAGGTTTCCTTCAGTTCTAGAATTTGTAGAGATACATATATCCTATAAAAAAATAAGTTTTGGTTGAGTGTGGTGGCTCATGTGAAGAATCTGGCCAATTTTCTCAAGGCCAAGGCAAGGGGATTGCTTGAGGTCAGAAGTTTGAGCCAGCCTGAACAACACAGCTAGACTCCATCTCTATTAAAAAAAAAAAAAACACGCTTGTAGCTTGTAGCTCAGTGGTAAGGGTGCTGGTCACATACACTGGGGATGGCAGTTTCAAGCCTGACCTGGGCCTGCTAAAAAAAACAACTACAACAAAAAAATAGCTGGATGTTGTGGCAGGCACCTATAGTCCCAGCCACTTGGGAGGCTGAGGTAAGAGAATTACATAAGCCCAAGAGTTTGAGGTTGCTGTGAGCTATGATGCCACAGTACTTTACTGAGGGCAACATAGTGAGACTCTGTCTCAAAAAAATATATAAAAAGAATAAAAATTAAAAAAATAAAAAATTAGCTCACCATGATGGCACATGCCTGTACTCCAGTTATTCAGGACATTGAGGCAGGAGGATTGCTTAAGGCCAGTGGTCTAAGGTTACAATGACCTATGATTGTATCTATGATTGAGCCTAAGCAAAAGATCAAGACTCTATCTCTAAAAAAAAGAAAAAAATAAAAAACTCTAGCACTCTGGGAGGCCAAGATGGGTGGATTGGTTGAGTTCCGGACTTCGAGACCAGCCTAAGCAACAGTGAAACCCATCTCTAAAAATAATGGAGCGCTGGGTGGGCAGCTCCTACAGACCCAGCTACTTGGGATGCTGAGGCAAGAGGATTGCTCAAGCCCAAGAGTCTGAGGTTGCTGTGAGCCATGATGTCACAGCACTCTACCTTTGACAGCAAAGTGAGACTGTGTCTCAAAAAAAAAAAAAGTGGAGGGCAGCGCCTGTGGCTCAGTGGGTAGGGCACCGGCCCCATATACCAAGGGTGGTGGGTTCAAACCCGGCCCGGCCAAATTGCAACAAAAAAAAGCTGGCAGGCACCTGTAGTCCCAGCTACTCGGGAGGCTGAGGCAAGGGAATCACGTAAGCCTAAGAGCTGGAGGTTGCTGTGAGCTGTGATGCGATAGCAGAGGGTGACAAAGTAAGGCTGTCTTTAAAAAAAAAAAAAATTAAGGGAAAAAGTTTTTATCAAGAGGTAAAATGTATTTAGGTATTGTGGAATACCTCATATTTAGCTAAGCTAATTTTGAACTACTGTCACAAAGGCAATTGTCAAGTCAGGTCACATTTCCAGCAAATACTTCGTTATTACTTAGTTTAACTTAATTGCATATGCAGATTATTTACATACCAGCCACTGCTGTCCATAAACAAACACATGATTTTTGGCAATGTCAACTCTATCCCATGCCAATGTAAGGATAAGCTGGTCAAATGCAGATGCATTAGTACCTAATCAAATAAAGAAAATAGTTGACAAGCTCAAATAATTTAACTCCATTAAAATGTGAACACTTCTGAAATGTCCCACATCATCTTTTAATTAGTCTACACAGCTGGTGTCAGCTATCATTCAGAAGTAGCCTACCTTATAGAGGTAAGATTAACCTAAGGGGTGAGAACTTGAACTTTCCAACTATAGAAAAATAACACAACCTCATGATTACTGTGAACATTTTGAAATGCAGAAATATAAGAAAACACTGAGGATCTGTTTCCAACACAGAGATAGTACTGACTGGTGGGAAGGTGAAAATATCCCGTCAAATATTTTCCTGTATACACATAAATTCATATATATACTTTTAATTGTTTATTCAAAAATGACATCATACTACAAGTATTCAGTAATAGCTTGCTTTATGTACTTGAATATCATAACTCAGTTTTCCTTAAAAGTATATATAGATCTGCCTTATATACATTAATACCTTTTAAAGGTGAATCACAATCAACAAATACTCCCAAGTGGTAGATATTAAGTTATTTTCAATATTTTGCTGAGTATATTTTTGTGCACATGCTTGATTATTTAAATGAGATGATTTTCTGGAAGCCAAATCGCTAGGTTCAAAGATATACTTTACGAGTTTTAATATACTCCCAAAATATATTTTGATAAGCTTATACCACCCACCAGAGATATAAATATAACCTTTCCTCCATGTACTGGCAAGGGAGAGGAAATGGCTTCTTTTTTAAAAACTTATTGGTACTTTATTACTTTAAAGATGACTATCTTTCCACAATTTCTCTAAGCATTTAGGTTCTTCTAATATCAATTACATAAATTTTGACTCATTTTATGTCTTTTTAATTCATACTAGTTCTTTGTGATCCCTCTACTTTTAATATTTCTGTGCCAGTTTCCTCACTTATAAAATTGGCCTCTTAGGGCTTTAAGAGTTATAAAAGGAGAGGAACACCTTAAACCACTTAAGCACAACAGCTAGTACACCGAAAATCTATGGTAAATATTACTTGCATGTGATGCCCTCTTTTTAATCTTTTTGTTTTTATGTAATCCCATTTATTTTTCTTTTATGGTTCCTGGGTTTCCTATCCCTTAATCACAAGATGATATAAATATATTTTATTGCAGTATTTTTAAATACTCAACATATATTGGCAATTTATCATGATCTAATATTTGGAAAACTCTTATAAATAACAAGAGAGTGACTCTTAATGTGCTCCTGCCATATCAATGCATACTGTGACTTTTAGGTATCCAGACGGGACACATGTCTTTTCTAATTTTTGAAAGTATTTTTCACTATAATGTTGTTCTATCAGTTGGATGTTCTTAGTGAGATAACCGAGAGAGATACTTCAATGTGAATGTAGTATGTGTATCAATCCCTTAGTCCTAATTTTCCCTGCAGAATAAAAACAGCATGTTTAAAAATCCTACCTTTAATTTCTATCAATAATTCCTCATAACCTTTAAACACTTATTTTTGTATTATATGTATCTGACATGTTTTTAATGGGAGAAACAAACAGGTCTGGAGGCATACAAAACAAAAATAAGTGTTTAAAGGTTATGAGGCATAAGTCTTGCTAAAAACATTTTTTAAAAGTCAATATTAAAATAAGAGTTAAGCTTATTGTCAAAGAAAACTAATATTGTGTCTTTCACAATGAAAAATTAGACAAAGATTCACCTCTCAAACATTTAGCTAAATAAAAAAGTCCTATCTCATATAAATAGGCTATAACTTAATGCTCTTAAACAGAAAAATTTTAAAGGCTTACCTTTTAGCAATGCAGTAAGTATTGCTACATCTATATCTTGATGTTCATCTGATCCAATGTGGAAAACAGTTATCTATTTAAAGAGGAAGTCATAATATTATGCCTTTATATCTTTATTCTTTTTTTTCCTTTTTGTGCCTTTATTTTTATTTCATTTTTTTAATTTTTTTCAGGCAGAGTCTTACTTTATCACCCTCGGTAGAATGTCATGGCATCACAGCTCACAGCAATCTCCAACTCTTGGGCTTAAGCCATTCTCCTGCCTCAGCCTCCCAAGTAGCTGGGACTACAGACGCCTACAACAAAAAAATAGCTGGGCGTTGTGGCAGGTGCCTGTAGTCCCAGCTACTTGGGAGACTGAGGCAAGAGATTCACTTAAGCCCAAGAGTTTGAGGTTGCTGTCAGTTGTGACTCCATGGCACTCTGAAGGCAACATAATAAAAGAACAACAACAAAAACGGGTGGTGCCTGTGGCTCAGTGGGTACGGCACCAGCCTCATATACCGAGGGTGGCAGGTTGAACCTGGCTCTGGCCAAACTGCAACAAAAAAATAGCCTGGCGTTCTGGCAGGTGCCTTTAGTCTCAGCTCCTTGGGAGGCTGAGGCAAGAAAATTACCTAAGGCCAATGGAGCTCAGTGAATAGGGCACCGGCCCCATATGCCGTGGGTGGTGGGTTCAGACCCAGCCCGGCCGAACTGCAAAACAAAAAAAATAGCCAGGCGTTATGGCAGGCGCCTGTAGTCCCAGCTACTCAGGAGGCTGAAGCAAGAGAATCGCCTAAGCCCAGGAGTTGGAGGTTGCTGTGAGCTGTGTGACGCCACGGCACTCTCCTGAGGGTGAGAAAGTGAGACTCTATCTCTCCAAAAAAAAAGGAAAAGAAACTCCTTACAATTCTTCCTTGATAGTGGACACAATCTGTTGAAACTTGGGTACAAAACTTTTCTTAAGAGCGGCGCCTGTGGCTCATCAAGTAGGGCGCTGGCCCCATATACCAAAAGTGGCGGGTTCAGGCCCCGCCTCGGCAGATAGCCGGGCGTTGTGGTGGGTGCCTGTGGTCCGAACTACTTGAGAGACGGAAGCAAGAGAATCGCCTAAGCCCAGGAGTTGGAGGTTGCTGTGAGCTGTGTGATGCTGCAAAAGTGCAAAGAAAAGGAAGGAAGATAGGAAGAAAGAAAATGTATGTGCACAATACAATTATCTCTGTATGCAAACGACATGATCACATATGTAGAAACCTACACCCACAAAAAAATAAAAACTTAAAAAAAAAAAACTTTTCTTAAAACAGAAGTTTGGACTTTTTGAGCTTTACCATGGTTGTTAATTTGAAGTAATACAGTAGAAAAGGATTTTTAAAAACCACAAAACCCAGAAGTGTATATATACTGTCTTAATTCCATATAAAAAATTATAGAGGCAGTCCCTGATTTATAAACATCCACCTTACATACAACTCACACTTAAGAATAGAGGCTATTACAGTAAGCCCCCAAGTTACAAACAACCAGCTGACATCTGACTTGCACTTATGAACAGAGGCTATTACAGGTAATCAGTAAATGTACCTGGTTCTAACTTACATACAAATTCAACTTAAGAAGAAACCTACAGAACCTATCTCATTTGTAATTCAAGGAATTTAAAGTTTGAAATCTACAACAAGAATAAAGGTATTACCCTGTGGCTTGGCGCCCGTAGCACAGTGGTTACAGTGCCAGCCACATGCACCAAGGCTTATGGGTTCAAACCCAGCCCAGGCCAGCTAAACAACAACAACTGCAATAACAACAAAAAAACAGCCAGGTGTTGTGGTGGGCGCCTGTAGTCCTAGCTACTTGGGAGGCTGAGGCAAGAGTATCACCTAAGCCCAGGAGTTGGAGGTTTCTGTAAGCTGTGTGACGCCACGGCACTCTACCGAGGGTGACAAAGTGAGACTTTGTCTCAAGAAAAAGAAGAAAAAATTGTATTATCCTAATTAGAATGTGTTTTGAAAGAAATAAAAGGACTTATTGCAAGGCCCAGCATAGTAGGTCATACCTTTAATCTAAGCTAGCACTTTGGCAGGCCAGGGCAATTGGATCTCTTAAGCTCAGGAGTTCGAAACCAGTCTACTCAAAAGCTAGACCCAAGTTTACTAAAAACAGAAAAATTAGCCGAATTTGATGGCAGACACCTATAGTCCCTGCCACATGGGAGGCTGAGGCAGGAGGATCATTTGAGTCTAGGAGTTTGAAGTTGCAGTAAGCTATGATGACATCATTGCACTCTAGCCCTGGTGACAAAGTGAGACTCTGTCCCTCAAACCCTCCCACACAAAAAAAAACTGTAGATATCTACTTACAAGCTCCTTTTTTTTCATGCATTCCATCAGTGTCTGAAATAAATGAACTGCTTCATTCTGGCCAAAGTTAAATGTTTTTTTGATGGTTAAAATAATATCAGGCTCTGCTGCATCAGGAAGATTCCTGGAACAAGAGGAAATATAACTTAATTTGCTAATTTCAACTTTTATTACTTATAGAATAGAGGTATTGTAATAGCAACAGTTGCATTAAGAGTGGGGGTGGGAGGGTCAGGGACATTTGTTTATGCATATACTTGAGTCTCCACCATCACTGGTTTGTAACTTAACAGCAAATACTTAACCTTAGGAGAAATTACTTTCTCCTTCATGAAACATCAACTATAAATCTTAAAAGGAAAAGAATGGAATGGAGTGATTTTTCTCTTAGAGTTACTTTATCGATTTTTTTTACTAGGTATGTGTTGCAATAGTAGTAACTCACATTTTATAAGGTATTGTATAAAATGACTTTAAAATGTTATGACATAGTATTTCACCAAGCTGTCCTATACATAATCATTCACATTTTAATTTCTTTTTTGAATAGGTAATACATTCACATGGTTCAAAAATACAATAGAAAACACAACATAAAAACATGCAATTTAGCACTCTAGGAGGCTGAGTTAGGAGGATCCCTTGAGGCCAGAAGTTTGAGACAGCCTAAATAAAACGGAGACCCTGTTTCTATTTTTTTTAGAAAAAGTCTTATTCTGTCACCTGCAGTACAGTGCTGTAGTGTCACAGCTCACAGCAACCTCCAGCTCTTGGGCTTAGGCAATTCTCTTGCCTCAGCCTCCCGAGTAGCTGCGACCACAGGCACCTGCCACAATGCCCGGCTATTTTTTGTTGCAGTTTGGCCAGGGCTGGGTTCAAACCTGCCACCCTCAGTATATGGGGGCAGTACCCTACTCATGGAGGCACAGGTGCCGCCTGGGAGAGACCCTGTTTCTACTAAAATTAAGAAAAAATTAGCTGGGCGGCCCCTGTGGCTCAAGGAATAGGGTACCAGTTCCATATACGGGGGGGGGGGTGGGTTCAAGCCCAGCCCCAGCCAAAAAACTGCAAAAAAAAAAAAGAAAAAATTAGCCAGCTGTGGTGGTGTGTGCCTGTAGCCTCAACTATGTACTCAGTAAGCTAAGGCAGGACTGCTTGAGCTCTGATGACATTACTGCACTCTAGCCAGGACAAAGTCTCAAAAAAATGGGGGGGCAGGGAGAGAGACAGAGAAAATTCATGGTAAAAGTCTCCTTCCCACTGTCTTTCATCTGCCTACTTCCATCTCAATTGTTTTCAGTAATCATTAACGTGTATGACTTTCCAAGATCTCTTTCTGTATACATAAATAATCACTACTTTCCTTTAAGTGGCATAATATACATGCTGCTCAACATGTTCCTTTTCCCAAACTACCACATCATCCTTACCCAGCTACAAATTATTCCACTATATATATCTACTATAACTTATTTATCTAGTCTCTTTCTGATATTCTTTGTTCCAATTTTTTACAAACAACCCTGCAATGACTAGCTGTATATATATGGTATTATAGGAATGATCCTCAGAAATAGAACTACTTAGTCAAAAGGTTAAGTACCTCTATACATTTAATAGATCTTGTGAAACTGTTTTCCATGAAGATGGCTATCTTTTAATTCATTCAAATAACGTATGGGACAGGTTGTTTCCTTGAATTCTTCTTCTTTTTTTTGTTTATTGAGGCAGAGTCTCACTTTGTCACCCTCTGTAGAGTGCTGCAAAGTCATGGTTCACAGCAACTTCCAACTCTTTGGCTCAAGCAATTCTCTTGCCTCATCCTCCTTAGTAGCTGGGACTACAGGCACCCACCACAACATCTGGCTATTTTTTTGTTGTTGTTGTTTAGGAGGCCCAGGCTGGGTTCAAACCCACCAGCCCTGGTGCATGTGGTTGGTGCCCTAACCACTGAGCTACAGGAACCCAGCTTATTTCCTCAAATTCTAACAAAGTATTGATTAAACTTGAAATTTTCATTTCATAAGACTAGAAAAGATTTCAACACTGTATTCTAAAAGCACAAGCCTCTTTAATAAAGTTATTAAAGATCTGTTACACTCACACACACTTACCCTCCCTCTTCTGTTTGTTTATGAATATATGCCAGCAGATCCGCAGCTCTGCCTGTTCCTTCACACACCACTACCGGAACAGGGGGACTTTCCTGCAGGTATTCTAGAACCGAGAGGATAACGTTCGGCCCACCCTCAAATATAAGTGCTACCACAGGGACTCCTTGGCCAATTCCTTAAAAAAGCAAAAGTTTAATTTAAAAAAAATATGTATTTTTTTTTTAATTAAATGTCTTTATCTTCTATTGTTCCCCCCTCCCTTTCCCCAGTTGGTTCTTAGTGTGCATAAGAAAATTATTTCAACCTGAGAAAATTTCCTCTAGAAAAAATATCAGGCACACATCAGTAATTTAATTTCATTTTTCACCAACAAATAATTAAAAAGTCAAAATAATTTTCGAAGATTGTATTGACATCAATTAAGCATCCAACATGATACTAGTGTCACATAAACAAATAATGACTATACGGGCAGCATCTGTGGCTCAATGAGTAGGATGCTGGCCCCATATTCGAAGCGTGGTGGGTTCAAACACAGCCCCGGCCAAACTGCAAAAAAAAAAAAAATAGCTGGGGATTGTGGTGGGCACTGTAGTCCCATCTACTCTAGGAGGCTGAGACAAAAGAATCGCCTAAGCCCAAGAGCTGGAGGTTGCTATGAGCTACGATGACATAGCAGTCTACCAAAGGAAACAAAGTGAGACTTAAGTAAATACATATGGGTGGTGCCTGTGGCTCAAAGGAGTAGAGTGCTGGCCTCATATGCCGGAGGTGGCAAGTTCAAACCCAATCCAGGCCAAAAAAAAGGGGGGGGGGAGTAAAAAAATAAAGAAATGAATAAATAATGAATATATTACTTTGTCAATAATTTGAAAGCTGTTCAAAATGATAAAATTAGAAAATCCAATATACAATTTAACACATTAGAGATTTCATATATTCACAGTAAAGTAGAAATTATATTCTATTTTACTAATTGAGCTCTTGACAAGACATTTAACACCAATACCGTATTAAATTAAACTTCTAACCTACCTGTTTTTATTCAATTTTTAAAATACACACTTGATTCCAAATGAGTTAAGATATTATACAAAAATGAATAACAGAGTCAGTATTCTATACAAGAGTGACATGCCTGTAGTCCCAGCTACTCAGGAGGCTAAGGCAGGAGGATAGCTTGAGCCCAAAAGTTTAAAGTTGCAGTGAGCTACGACAACAAAAAGAGACTTCATGTCAAAAAAAAAAAAAAAAAAAGCAAGAAAGTACTACAAACACTACCTTTCTAGAATGTTAGTGGATTTTAATATAGCCTAAAATAATTTCAACAGGCTCGGTGCCTGTGGCTCAACGGGCTAGGATGCCAGCCACGTACACCTGAGCTGGCGGGTTCGAATTCAGCCCTGGCCCGCCTAACAACAATGACGGCTGCAAACAAAAAATGGCCAGGCATTGTGGCGGGCGCCTGTGGTCCCAGCTACTTGGGAGGCGGAGGCAGGAGACTCGCTTAAAGCCCAGGAATTGGAGGTTGCTGTGAGCTGTGATGCCACAGCACTCTATCCAGGGTGATAGCTTGAGGCTCTGTCTCAAAAAAAAAAATAAAAAAATAAATAATAATTTCAACAATAACAAATTTGTGAATTCTCTTACTGGCATGAATTTTTTGTTGATTAATACTTTTTTCAAGTTCTCTTCTCAGTCTGACTTCTGCCCCATACTTTCCAACAGTGCCATCATCCACCAATATGAAATGGGAATGAAGATTATTCAGAACGTTCAGTTTGCTCAGGGGGTTCAATAAGGTTTGATAAGGAGCAACCACCTAAACATCAGCAAACATACAGTTAGTAGGCAGAAACAAATATAACATAATGCAAAACAAATTCTGAAACAACCTGTAAAGAGAAGTAAAATTTTATTTTACATATATAGCCCTTAGTTGACTACCTCCCTACACTGACAACCACCTCAAGTTGACTTAATTTTCATAGACCACACTTGCATCATATGCACATTATCAGTAAAGCAGGCCTAGTTCCTCATGTTAACTTCCACCATATGTTGACCAGTATGGTACAGTCCCTTGGGTGATCAACTTACAGGGATCCTACTATATGAATAAACAGAGTATGGCAAAGAATGTATCAAAAAAGCACAAGTTTATAAGCACCTGAAGATTTAGCAACAATGGGTTGAACCACACAATTGTCTCTTGACTCTTATTTCAGAATTACGTATTTTTTTCTTTTCTTTCTTTCTTTTTTTTTTTTTTTTTGACACAGAGTCTCGCTCAGTTGTCCTGGGTAGAGTACTATGGCATCATTACTCAGAGCAACCTCAAACCCTATGGGCTTGATTGAGTAATCCTCTTGCCTAAGCCTCCTGATTAGCTGGGGTATAGGCGCCCACCACAATGCCCAGCTCTTTTTAGCAGAGCCAGGGTCTCAGTCTTCCTCAGGTTGGTCTGGAACTCCTGAGCTCAAGCAATCCACCCACTTCGGGCTCCCAGAATGCTGGGATTACAAGCATGAGCCACTGTGCCTGGCCCAGAATTACATATTTCATCATCTACACAAAGGGAGAAGCAGTAAATAAACAAATAGTGAAAAAGAAATTATCAGGTTAAGTAAATAAACTATAACATACACAGGACACTGAAAAACACAATAAAATGTCATGTACCTATTTTTCTACCCATGAATATAATTTTTAAAATTGATACTAGAAATTCAGTGATAATTCAAAGTCATTGTTAAAATTTATTATTTTAAAAGGTCTTGATAAATATCTACAACCAATTCACATATATTAATATATTCAAATAAAATACTAGCATTTTAGTCCTATACTTAGTGACAATAAATTTAATTCTCAGTGTCACTTAGTTATTAAAAATTTAATTAAAGACTAGCATACATGGAAAATGTTAGATAATTTTATACATATAAAAGACCAGGGCGACATCTATTGCCTAGTGGGTAGGGCACTGGCTACATGTACCAAGGGTGGAGGGTTCAAACCTGGCTCTGGCCAAACTGGAACAAAATATAGCCGAGTGTTGTGGCAGGCACCTTTACTCCCAGGTACTCGGGAGGCTGAGACAAGAGAATCGCCTAAGCCCAAGAGCTGGAGGTTGCTGTGAGCTCTGAAGGCATGGTACTTTACCGAGGGCGATAAAGTCAGACTCTGTCTCTACCAAAAAAAAAAAAAAACCACTGGCTCCCTCCTGTAACTCTAGAACTCTGGAAGACTGAGGAAAAAGGATCACTTCAGGTCAGGAGTTCAAGATCAGTCTAAGCAGGAACAAGACCCCTATCTCTACTAAAAATAAAAAAACTATGGCTCAGTGAGTAGGGCACCGGACACATACACCAAGGCTGGTGGTTTCAAACCTTGGCCTGGGCCTGCCAAACAACGACAAGTGCAACCCAAAAATAGCTGGGCACTGTGGCAGGCACCTATAGTCCCAGCTACTCAGGAGGTTGAACCAAAAGAATCGCTTAGCCCAAGAGTTTGAGGTTGCTGTGAGCTATGACGTCACAGCACTCTACTGAGGGTGAAACAGTAAGACTCTGTCTCAAAAAAAAAAAAAAAAAAAAAACCTCAGTGCCTGTGGCTCAAGCGGCTAAAGCGCCAGCCACATACACCCGAGCTGGCAGGTTCGAATCCAGCCAGAGCCTGACAAAACAATGACTGCTGCAATATGACTGTTGCAACCAAAAAATAGCTGGGCATTGTGGCGAGTGCCTGTACTCCCAGCTACTTGGGAGGTGGAGGCAGAAGAATCAGTTGAGTCCAGGAGTTGGGAGGTTGCTGTGAGCTATGATGCCACGGTACTCTACCCAGGGCAACAGCTTGAGGCTCTGTCTCAAAAAAAAGAAAAGAAAAGAAAACTAGCTGGGCTCAGCGTCTGTGGCTCACACGGGTAAGGCGCCAGCCACTTACACCTGAGCTGGCGGGTTCTAATCCAGCCCGGGTTCTAATCTAGCCGGGTCCACCAAACAACAATGACGGCTGCAACCAAAAAATGGCCGGGCGTTGTGGGGGGCACCTGTAGCCCCAGCTACTTGGGAGGTGGAGGTAAGAGACTCGCTTGAACCCAGGAATTGGAGGTTGCCGTGAGGTGTGATTCCACAGCACTCCATCTAGGGTGACAGCTTGAGGCTCTGTCTCAAAAAAAAAAAAAGAAGAAGAAGAAGAAGGAAAAACTAGCCGGGCAGGGCACAGTGGCTCATGTCTATAGTTCAAGCTATCCGGGAGGCTCAAGCAGGAGGGTAACTTGAGCCCAGGAGTGAGAGTCTGCAGTGAGATATGATGACCTACTACTGCACTCTACACACTATCTCAAACAAAACAAAAAAAAAACCAATATACAGGAACAATTATTTATATTTATGAATTGTTTATATGTGATTTATATTTATACATGTTCAAAAGAATCAGAAAATACCTCAAAAAATTGTGTTATCATGAATACTTCAGTTGACTTGCTCTATTCTTGTTATAATTTTGTTCATATTTAAGTTCAAATATAAGAAACTTTAAAAATCATTCTTACATCTCTCCCAACAAGATCATTTCTGTTTTCAATCACGCCCCATGGAGCTATTCCAATAGTGCAAATCTTTCGAGATGATCTGGAAGCATATTCT
The DNA here is from genome assembly GCA_963573935.1 of Arctocebus calabarensis. NCBI lineage: Eukaryota > Metazoa > Chordata > Mammalia > Primates > Lorisidae > Arctocebus > Arctocebus calabarensis. Next base: position 7,096 of record CAUYON010122819.1, on the reverse strand, counting down.
TTGAGGGCATCGCCAACGTGTTTTGCCACACCTATTCATACAAAAATTTGTTTTATTCTAAAAGTCTGTACTGTGTTCAGAATACAGTATTTAATCTGTAACATTTTAGCACGCGTGATATAGTTCTTTACATATGCAAAATATAAGGCAACAAGGTTCAAAACCAAACTTAGAGGAACACATGAGGACAAAAGGGAATAAAAAGCAAAACCATACCCCACGATATCAAATCACTACAACTGTAAAAAACACATATAAAATTAACTTTTCCCATGGTGTTAGTCCTAGTTCTTTCTTGGACTTCTCCTATAAGTAACTATAGTTTTTTGTTATTGCTCTATACATCATATGGAAAAAATGAAGATTATGGCTCAGTAAGGCCTGGCACAATGGTTAACACTTGTAGTCTCAGTTATTCAGGAGGCTGAGACAGGAGAATCACTTGTTGCAGTTGTCATTGTTGTTCAGCTGGCCTGGGCCAGGTTCAAACCTGCCAGCCTCGGTGTATGTGGCTGGCACTGTGCCGAGCCAGACAGGAGAATCAGTTGAACCCAGAAGTCTAAGGTCACTGTGAGCTAGGCTAATGCCATGATACTCTAGCCTGGGCAACAGAGTGAGAATCTGTCTAAAAAAAAAGTGTGTGGGGGGGAGGCCTGCCTGTGGCTCATTGAGTAGGGCGCTGGCTCCATATACCAAAGGTGATGGGTTCAAATCCGGCCTCGGCCGAGCTGCAAAAACACAAAAATAGCCGGGCGTTGTGGCGGGTGCCTATAGTCCCATTTACTCGGGAGGCTGAGGCAAGAGAATCGCCTAAGCCCAGGAGTTGGAGATTGCTGTGAACTATGTGATGCTACGGCACGCTACCAATGGGTGATAAAGTGATATTCTGACTCTACAAAAAATAAAAAAAAAAAAAAAGAATATGGCTCAATGGAACATGACCATAAACTATATAATCACACACACAACAACTACAAAAGACCATGTGGCCAAAAATTAAAGTGAAGCCAGGCGCAGTGGCTCAGAGGCTGAGGTGGGAGGATTGCCTGAGCTCAGGAGTTTCATACCAGCCTAAGCAAGAGAGAGACCCCATCTCTAAAAAGAGCCAGGTGTTGTGGCAGGTGCCTATAATCCCAGCTATTCGGGAAGCTGAGTCAAGAGAATCACTTGAGCCCAAGAGTTTGAGGTTGCTGTGAGCTATGACACCACAGCACTCTACCCAGGGTGATGAAGTGAGACTCTTGTTGCAAAAAAAAAAGAGGGTGGCGGCTGTGGCTCAAAGGAGTAGGGCACCAGCCCCATATGCTGGAGGTGGTTGGTTCAAACCCAGCCCTGGCCAAAAACTGCAAAAAAAAAAAAGAAAGAAAGAAAGAGGGAAAAGCCATTCCATTCCAAAGAATATTTAATTCCTCCTCATTATCACTTCTTATGGGCTGAATCCTGGGTCTTGCTCATACCATGGTACTCTACCAAGTGTAACAAAAGTCTCAAAAAAAAAAAAAGAATTTTGGGCTCAGCGTCTGTGGCTCAATGGGCTAAGGCGCAGCCACGTACACCTGAGCTGGCGGGTTCGAATCCAGCCCACGCCCGCCAAACAACAATGATGGCTGCAACTAAAAAATGGCCAGGTGTTGTGAAGGGCGCCTGTAGTCCCAGCTACTTGGGAGGTGGAGGCAAGAGACTTGCTTGAGCCCAGGAATTGGAGGTTGCTGTGAGCTGTGATGCCACAGCTCTCTATCCAGGGTGACAGCTTGAGGCCCTGTCTCAAAAAAAAAAAAAAAAAAAAAAAAAAGAATTTTGCCCCTCAGAACTCATATGCCGAAATCTAACTCCCCAATACCTCAAAATATGACAATAGTTGCAGGCAGAGCTTTTATTTATTTATTTGTTTGTTTTTGAGACAGAGCCTCAAGCTGTTACCCTAGATAGAGTCCTGTGGCATCACAGCTCACAGCAACCTCCAATTCCTGGGCTCAAGCAAGTCTCTTGCCTCCGCCTCCCAAGTGGCTGGGACCATTGGTGCCCGCTACAATGCCCGGCCATTTTTTGTTGTTGTTGTTGCAGCGGTACTTATTGTTTGGCAGGCCTGGGATGGATTCAAACCTGCCAGCTCAGGCATATGTGGCTGGTGCCTTAGCCTGTTGAGCCACAGGCAGGGCTTTTAAATAGGTTATGATTAAGTTAAAAAAAAGGCCTTTAAGGTGGGTACTAATCCAATCTGGCTGGTGACTTTCTAGTTGAAAATTACAACACAGCAAGAGAAGTCAGGGATCCCTCCACAGAGAGGGAGGCAATGAGAACATACAATAAGAATGTGCCATCTTCTTTTTGGCAGGTCAGAAAGATTGGACCCCAGAAAAAGAAAACCTGCTGACACCTACACCTCATCTTGGACTTTTAGCCTCTGTAACCATGAGAACATAAATTTCTGTAGGTTGGGCACCCTGACTCACCTATAATCCTAGCTCTGGGAGACTGAGCTCACAGGTTTGAGACCAGCCTGAGAAAGAATGAGACCCACCCACTCTCTAAAAATAGCAAGGTGTTGTGGCGGGCACCTCAGTCTCAGCTACTTGCGAGGCTGAGGCAAGAGAATCGCTTATGCCCAAGAGTTTGAGGTTGCTGTGAGCTTTGATGCCCAGCACTCTACTGAGTGTGACAAAAGCCTCAGAAAAACAAAAACAAAACAAATTTCTGTTGTTTGAGCCCCCACTCCCCCAGCCAGTCCATGGTATTTTGTTATGACAGCCCTGGCAAACTAATACACCACTCAATTTGATTTTTAGAATGTATTACACCTCACCCCTCACTTGGCTTATGGAAACAGCATCTTCATTGGTCGTTCAACCGCTGCCTTGCCTACTTACACTCCATTTTCAAAACATCACCCATGAGATCTTTGCTGTTTCAAATCTCTACTTACAATCTTCCCTTCTCATTCAGAGTAAAAGCCAGACTTATAACAGTCTACAAAGCCTTACATAATGCCTGATGTCCCTGCTATTCACCATGATTCCCCACCACCACACACCAGTAACTTCTGACCCCGTCACCTAGCACTCACTGCTTGTTCCACTCAAGCTATACTGACCATTTTTATTAGTCTCCCAATATACTAGCTGTTTCCTCTCCGTTGTACACTCAGCTTCATGTTTTTCTTATATCTTGCTTCCTCACTTCCTTTCATCTCTCCTCGACCATATACAAAATAGTAGCCTCTCCACCATCTCTCACGATCCCTCCCCTTTTTTATTTCATGTCTGCATAACATTGATCATTACCGTATTATATATTACTAAGTTATCAGTTTATTGCCTGCATCTCCCCACTAGAATATAAGCTCCATTAATTATCTTGTTGATTTTGAGTAATTTATATTACTTATTATTTTTTATAAGTAATAATATATTATTCTCAGTAGCCCAAAAAACATTTGACATACAATGAGGTTCAAGAAGTGTAACAGTTGTTGATAATAGAATAGATGCTTGCAATCTGAGTTAATGATTGTTTTATTACAGACATTAAAATTAATTTTCCCTCCTTATATTTAACCTGTGTATTGATAGAGAAAACTTAGAATAAAAGGAAATATTAAGTAAAAATTTACTATTACTAATTAAACCAATGCTGAGGCAATGGATTGCTATTCTCATATTGATTTGCCAAACATCAGAAAGTAATAGGAATAATACTTTGCAGCTCGGCGCCTGTGGCTCAACGGGCTAACACGCCAGCCACATACACCTGCTGGCGGGTTCGAATCCAGCCTGGGCCTGCCAAACAACGACAGCTGCAACCAAAAAATGGCCAGGCGTTGTGGTGGCGCCTGTAGTCCCAGATACTTGGGAGGCGGAGGCAGGAGACTCTCTTGAGCCCAGGAATTGGAGGTTACTGTGAGCTGTGATGCCATAGCACTCTCTCCAGGGTGACTGCTTGAGGCTCTGTCTCAAAAAAAACAACAACAACAAAAAAAAAAACTTTGTTCTATAGCAGAGTCAGCAAACTTTTTTGCAAAAGGTGAATCAGTGAATATTTTAAGCTTTACAGGTCATACAGTCCTATCACAACTACTCATCTCTGCTACTGTAGCACAAAAACACCCATAAACAAAAATACATGAACAAATGAGTATGGAGGTGTTCCGATAAACCTTATTGACAGAACAAGGACCAGTCTATGTTTGGGGCATGGGCCTTAGTTTGCCAACCCCTGCTCTAACATGTATGTTCGTTCTTTCTTTCTTTCTTTTTTTTTTTTAAAGAGACAAGAGTCTCACTTTGTCACCCTCAGGAGAGTGCGTAGAGTCACAGCTCACAGCAACCTCCAGCTCTTGGACTTAGGCAATTCTCTTGCCTCAGCCTCCAAAGTAGCTGGGACCACAGGTGCCTGCCACAATGCCCAGCTATTTTTGGATGCAGTTTGGCTGGGGCCAGGTTTGAACCCACCACCCTCAGGATATGGGGCTGGCACCCTACTCACTGATCAACAGGCACCGCCCATAACATGTATTTTCTTAAAAGCCTACAGGCTCCCTTATTATTTAACAAAAGAGTTGAATATATCTATATTCATTGTTGATTATTCAAATATCTAATTGATACTATTCAAATATCTAATTAATATGAAAAATTAACAAACATGCTAAGTAAAATTGGTATAATCATCGCATTACCTGTGTTTACTCCTCCAGTTAAAATCCAGGCTCCGGTTGTAACTGCAGCTTTAATAAGACCCTTTCCAAGCAACTGCTTAATTCGTGGGTGAAGCTCAAATTTCTGCATGCCCCCATGTACAGAGATAACAAGTTTGGGTAATTCCATTTGCCATTCCTTAAGCAGAAGTTGCAGAATGACTTCAGGTTTGGTATCATACGATAGTCTCACATACTAAAAAAGATTTTAAAAGAACAAAATAATTGAATATGTTCATAGGTTTCATAAAACAACACTATGACTTTAGAAAACTTACATGAATCGTATTATATATAAAAACAAAATTTCGTAGGCTACTTTCAATACATTTACACTCCAAGGAACAAACAATAGCAAGTAACTTTAAGTTGAAAAATTCATTCTGTGAGATCTACAAAGGTAATGGAACTGTAACTCTTAAATATTTAAGACACAAGTTATTCTGTTTATACTCAATTACCATTAATCCAATTTACCAGTTGAATAAAAATAAGTAAAATCCACACTATTTATTGCCTTGTTTAACTATGAGTACACAAGGAGTGAGAAGCAGTAACACTAGCTAAGATGCTGGGAAAAGAAAAAACAACTGTGGGGGTTGGAGAAATGGAGCCTTCCAAGACTTGTTACTAAGAGAGGCATCTACTAAATTATCTATCTGAAGTTTTGTCAATGTTCTAGCAACTAGAACCAAACTAAACATCGTATGTCCTCACTAATAAGTGGGAGCTAAACAATGAGTACATACAGGCACAAGGAGATATAAAGAACACTGGACAACAGGAAGAGGGAAGGGTAAGAGAGCGGATGAGGGACAAAACTTACCTGTTTGGTACAACAAACACTATTCCAGTGATGGGTACACCAAAAGCCCTGACTTAAGAATTACACAAGGTATTCATGTAACAAAAATATTTATACCCTTTTAATATTTTGAAATGAAAACAATAAATAGGCCGGCTGCAGTGGCTTACACCTGTAATCTCACCATTCTGGGAGACCGAAGTGGGTGGATCATGTGAGCTAAGGATTTCCAAACAAGCCTGATTAAGAATGAAACTCCAGGGTGGCACCCATGGCTCAGTGAGTAGGGTGCCGGCCCCATATACCGAAGGTGGCGGGGTCAAACCCAGCCTCGGCCAAACTTCATAACAAAAAAAAAATAGCCGGACGTTGTGCTGGACGCCTGTAGTCCCAGCTACTTGGGAGGCTGCGGCAAAAGAATTGCCTAAGTCCAGGAGTTGGAGATTGCTGTGAGCTGTGTGACGCCACGGCACTCTACTAAGGGCAATAAAGTGAGACTCTATCTCTACCAAAAAAAAAAAAAGAATGAAACTCCAGGCTCAGCGCCTGTGGCTCAACAAGCTAAGGTGCCAGTCACGTACACCTGAACTGTTAGGTTCGCATCCAGCCCGGGCCCACCAAACAACAATGACAGCTGCAACCAAAAAAAAGGCCAGGCATTGTGGAGGGCGCCTGTAGTTCCAGCTACTTGGGAGGTGGAGGCAGGAGACTCACTTGAGCCCAGGAATTGGAGGTTGCTGTGAACTGTAATGCCATAGCACTCTATTCAGGGTAACTGTTTGAGGCTCTATCTCAAAAAAAAAAAAAGAATGAGACTCCATTTCTTAAAACAACAGCCAGGCATTGTGCTACGCATCTATAGTCCCAGCTACTCAGGAGGCTAAGGCAAGAAGATAGCTTGAATCCACAAGTTTGAGGTTGCTCTGAGCTACAGACACCACGGCACTCTAATGAGGGCAACAAAGTAAAAATCTGTCTCAAAAAGAAAAGAAAAAAAAAAGAAATACAAAGATCTAATCTAGTCCATTTATAAATTAATTGTGATTGTGCAGTAAAATTTAAAAGATATTTTTAATTGGGCAGTGCCTGTGGCTCAGCGTGTAGGACGCCAGCCCCGTATACTGAGGGTGGCGGGTTCAAAACCAACCCTGGCCAAACTGCAACAAAAAAATAGCTGGGCGTTGTGGTGGGCACCTGCAGTCCCAGCTACTCAGGAGGCTTAGGCAAGGGAATCGCCTAAGCCCAGGAATTGGAGGTTGCTGTGAGCTGTGTGATGCCATGGCACTCTACCAAGGGCGATAAAGTGAGCCTCTGTCTCTACAAAAGAAAAAAAAAAAGGTATTTTTAATCTGAGTGATTATTTCCTTCACTAGAAGTAACTGTGGATTTGATCACACTGAGATATAAGCAGAAAATTCTAATGAACATGTCACGGTGTTCAGATAGATTCAGTTTAATTTTTTTTTTTTTTTTTTTTTGAGACAGAGCCTCAAGCTGTCACCCTGGATAGAGTGCTGTGGCATCACAGCTCATAGCAACCTCCAATTCCTGGGCTCAAGCGAGTCTCTTGCCTCTGCCTCCCAAGTAGCTGGGACTAC